>PITA01022323.1:0-30580 GCA_004023965.1 Spilogale gracilis | reverse complement strand
TTTTTTTTTTTTTTTTTTTTTTTTGCTGGCAGTTACATTTAATTTTCATGATTTTGATCTGTGCTGAAATTGCCCATCTGATTTTGCATGCTCTTCACCTTTCCCACTAGAGCCTTTAACAAATTTAATCAACATTATTTAAAATTTCCTATCAGATCGCTTCAACATCTGTCATATCTAAGTCTGGTTCAGTTGATTGCTTTGTCTCTTGGTAGCATGTTATTATTTTTTCTGGGTAGAATTTATATGCACATTTTAGGGTTCACCTGTTCTGTGGCTTCTTCCCTTTGTCAGTTCATCCCTTAACTTTTTGTCTTCTCTGGCTAGTCCTTAACATTGTCTTCTGACATTCCAAGTTACTGTGGCTGTGCTTTCTGTTGTAGCCATTGATTAATTAAAGAATGCCTTTGGGTAAAAAAAGTAGAACCTTGTAGCTCTTACCAGAGTGGTACCTCTGTGATGAGCGCGGACCTCCCTCTAGCTCCTGCCTTCATTTTATTTCTCCCAAGTGCCTTCAAATAGGGCTTCTTTTTTTTTTTTTTTTCTTTTTTTTTTGTCCACATTTTCTGATCCTCATCTATGGGAAGATTAGTCTGACCAAGCTACTCTACTGTTAGCAAAAGCTGGAAGCCTGCTGGAGTCCAGAACAGCAATGTAATAAACACAGATCTGATCATGTCTCTTACCCATTGAAGCCCTTAAATGTCTTTCCATTTATTAATGCCCTTGGCTTTCTCTATAGCCACATAAACTGGTCTTATGCACTATGCTCTAATCATACTTTATTCTTTCAGCAAATAGCAAATTCTCACCATTTGTCTTACGTTTACTGTGAGTAAATTTGTAATTACTTGCGATGTGGAAGTTATTTCTCTTACTTTGGCTCTCTATTTATTTCTGTTCGGATGATCATAGTGCTGTGTTCAAATCCAGCTCCCACCTACCAGGAACAATTTTTGGCAAGTTACTTAACCTCTTTACACCTTAGTTTTTCATTTGTGATGGGATAAAAATGGTACCACTTCTACCTATGAGGTTTACTGTGAGAACTGAATGTGTATGTGTGTATATATACACACACACACACACACACACACACACACACACACACACACACACACACAAAATGCTTAGAACAGTGCCTGGTATCAGGAAAACACTTAATATATAATAATTATTATTTTCCAAAGATCATCTGCTGTGACTCTACTGTGTGTTAATTTCTTTATCTTCTTCATTTTTTTTAAAAAACCCTGTTATCCTTTGTTAATACACATGTTGAGAATCACCCACCTCTGATTAGATCCCATGTGTTTTGAGTTGCCATGTGATTTATCTTATAAAAAATAAAATATTTTTTCCTCCTAACCCCAACCTTAGGGATGATAGAAATTTAAGAAACAAAGGCCTAATAAGTGGTGTGAAGTCACTCAGTAAAGAAGAATTGAGTGCAGAGTTATTAAACTTATCTCTGAACACAGATGTATGTCATCAGCCTTGTATATCTAAACAACAGTTGAAAGCAGGTAGTATTCTTACTACAAATAATTAGAAATATATCTTCTTTTATGTACTGACATTATTGATAACAATTGGAATTAATAGTAAATTTTCATCTTGTATACTTAAAATAACATTGAAATATTTGCTGACACACAAATGGTTAGAAATGAATGAAAATAAAAAGAGAGAACAGGAAAGAAAGAAAGGAAAATTACAATGGTAATTCAAAAGAAAACACAGTTAACATTATTGTCTTCTACATGCACTTCTACAAATTAATTTGAATTTTTGTCAATACACTTGCATAAATTTTTATGTTTATAATCACAATGCACATGCTACTTTGTACCTTGAAATTAATAGTAGCTACAAGAATATACAGGAAATATTCATTTGAGGTGGAGAGAAGTTTTTAGCTTCCTATTCATAACTTTTTATTAATGCAGTAAAAAGCTGAGTAATAGAGGAGTTTGAAACATTTGAATAATAGTTTTATTTTTAATTTCAAACTAATTTTTAAGAAAAGTAAAGGTAGTACAATTTTTTATATTTTTTTTAACCAGAATAATCTGTCCTATAGCTTGATATTTGATGGAATGTTATATTAAATTTGACATAATTTAAAACTACATTTCAAACCTTCTCCCTGTGTTGGAGAAATAAATACTGAAATCATTAATATTATATGTACTTTTATGTGTAATTGTATAAAAAATCGCATATATAGTACTACTGCTACTTATCCAACCTTTATGATAACAAAATTTCTTTTGTCATAATATTCAAAATGACATTTACATGGAAGAAGAGGATATTTTAGTTTATAGTGTAGCATGGGGTAACGTGCTTTGTTTGTCCATTTTGTTGCTTTCACTTTAAGTCCTTAGTTGGTATTTGTAGAGATAAGCCACTTAATGTTTTGCATTTGCCATAAAGAAATTGCAGTTGTCTTCAGGTATCAAAATAGTAATGTTAATGAAATGATATCATATGGAATAATGAAAATTCACTTTAAACGGAAGGGCATAAAGGCAGTTAAACCAAATATTTTAGTCCTTTCAAAACAATTTACTATGTGGGCTGCATTTGGAAGAATATGTTATTTTTGGAAGAAAACACATTTTGATCCATAATTCTTCATTTTCTATTGTAAATTGATACAAAGCATTCTTCTAATTTTTCCTTTTTTTGAGAATAATAAAACTAAACTTATGGTTAAAATAGTACACATTTCCTAAATTTCTGTTTTAGTAAAAATATTTTGTTGCCTTTTGTCAAAAAGAAAGCACTTGCTAATGTGACATTTATGTTGCATCTAAGACAACTGTTCTGTAGATACATGATTCTAAATACTGTTTAAGAAGTGAAGTATTGGTTTGGTTTCTGTGTAATTTAATTACCAATTATATACATAAAATGTTTATTATTTATGGCCAAATACCAGTTACATATGTAAAATATTTACTATTCTATTGGTGTCCTAAGTAAAACCTATAACTATTTGTTTTAAAGAAGCAACACTGTTAGAAGAGAGCTATAAGGAAGAAACTGTGCATTCTGGACAACTCGTTATACTTGAAAGCATTGTATCTGATCTTGAAAAATCTCTCGGAACAGCTTTATCTTCAATATTAGAAACAGAAATGAAAATTGCTTTTGGAAACCTTTGGATGGAGGTAATCATTTGGACTCTATTGAAAATTTGTTTCATTGCTAAATATTTATGACCTTATCTTAGGAAATATGAGTTGTATAAAATGTGTAAGCTTCATTGTGACAGTCTTTATCCCATTATTTTTTTTATAGTTTTTGAAGTAGCTTCTTGAACATTAAATGATGGACATTTCCTAAAGATTAGAAGTGGTATTTTATCATTTATTCTTTTTCAGTGAACAAGTATTTATTAGGTTTTAACTATGTGTCAAACACATTGCTCCCATGGAGCTTAATTTGAATTTAGAAAAACTTCTATCTTCTGTAGTTTATTTGAATTAAAAAGTTTAATGCAGGGAATTCCCATAGCAATATGTATTCAGAAAAAGAAGTGTATATCTTGGCTTATGTCATACAAATATGAGAATCAAAGTATAAAAATGAACATTATAAGCAAGATAGTTTATATTTTCTAGACTCATACCTTTTCTGCAATCAGTAAAATGCCACATTTGGCCAAAATGGTCTTTTAGTTTTGTTAATGTTTGTTTGCTGTTCCCATCTATAGCCAGGAGAAATGTTTTATCCCTCCCAATTGTAGATTGTATTTATACCAGATATTCAGTGAGATTCTACTACTTGTCAATATGATGTATTTGCTGCTCAATTATAGTACCAAGTACTGAACCAAGATGAAAAATGATCAGAAGATTCTAAGAGGGTTGACATAAATTGGATATTTTATAATAGAGTCTAGGAAAGTCATTGTATATGATTGATTCAAAGCAGGATGTGCTGACATTTTGTAGTACTGATTAATCTTCTTTATAAACATGTCTTTGCAAGAGTGTAGCCAAGTGTTAATATAGTTGACATCTTTTTTCTGTATCGATTTTTCCTGTAGCTATATGAAATAGTTAGATTGATTTCTTCCTAGAATTGACTATGTTGGAAGGTAAATTGACCATCTTTCCTGATTAAAACTATGCATCTGATTAAAACAGTGCTTTTGCTTTGCACATATGCACATTGTGTTTTGCACATCGTTTCTGAAACTCTAAATATTAATACTAATATGAGTTTTTCAAAAATAATTTGCAATGGAATTAGCACTTTAAGATTATGATCAACTTTTTGTAAAACATCTTTTAATTTAAAAAGAATTCAACTAACTGTATTTTGCCCAGAAATATATATAAAAATGCCTAAATAGGTGCTTTTAAATAATAGGAAAAATAAATAAATGAGTAGGCAGTAATTTTTTCAAAATACCTTTTAGATGCTGTACTTGAAACCACCATGGACTCTAATTCATTTATTACAGTGCTTTAGAAAACATTGGTTGGCTGTATTTGGATTAGTTATAGAGAAGAACTTGCTTTTAACTATTGAGAGCCTATATGAAAATCTCCGTAAAGGTATGGGTTTTTTATTTTGTCTTTAGCAGTGTTGTGTTAAAGTCAGACTAGCTGATATATCCATGGAATGTGAAGATGAATTAATAAGAAATTGGTCAATTTTCTAATCATTTATACTTCTGACTTCTAAAGGGAGTTTATGGCAGCTGCATGAATGGGTGCAGTTCACAGAGCTCGTGACTGTTAATGGTGTCACTGTTGATGTTCCTAGACGGAGTGAATATATTATTTTTTGTAATGTTTAAAACTCTTTAAAACCATATTTTATAGTTTATCAGGTATGTAAATAAATAAATTTATTTTTTAAAGATTTTATTTATTTGACAGAGAGTAACCACAAGCAGGGGGAGCTGCAGAGAGAGTGGGAGAAGCAGTCTCCCCACCCAATAGGGAGCCCGATGTAGTGTTTGATCCCTCATGACCTGAGCTGAGGATAGATATTTAATGACTGAGCCACCCAGGTGCCCTTAAAATTTAGATTTTTAAAAATTTCTTAACTGTGTTTAACATTCAAACTTTGACCACATTTGATGTACTAATTTTAGAAATAGTGTATCAAAGTATCCATCTAAAAATATATGGTTAAGGAATAGGAAATGTTTGTCTTTGGGGCATAGGGATTCTAGAACTGGAAGAGACTATAGTCAGCCACTTAGTTCGTGGTTTTTAATAAAGCCATGTTGCACAGAACCTTCTTGGAGTGCCTCTGGAGCTGCCACGGATTAGAGATGGAAGGATTGACGGGAGCCTGGAAAGTTGGTGGGCCTTTGGCCCTCAACCCCAACTTTAGCTGTTCAGTTTTCTTTTTATCATTTTATATATGGGGATTAAAAAAGTTTCTCTGCTAAGAAAAAAAAGATGGGAAAAGCACTGATCAAATGTTATGAAAATCCATGTTTCGTGATTAGACTAACCCTGAGAAGGTAAGTGATTTATCCAAAGTCAGACAACTAGATTTTTCTTGCTATACCTTTAAAAAGCAAAGTATATGTAACAGTTACTAGAATGTTTAGGTGGACCTTGACTTTTTTGAACTCCTAACTTGAAGTGATCTATATATTTTTATGTATTAGTTATATCCTGTCTACTTTTGAAACATAACTGTGAGTATGAGAAGGCCATTAAGTAACAACCTGAGCACAAGATGGTTTAAGCCAAGTTTAAAGTCCCAAGAGCCGGGTGATGAAGAATAGGAAAGATAACTTTACCATAAAACGTGTGCAAACAATTATTATAAAACTTGAACATGGATTTTAACACTAAGCATCCTGGAAGCTAAAGCAAAACAAAAACAAACATATTCTGTGGGAGGTATACCACAACCCTCTGTCTTTCCCTTGAAATGTAAATTTTTGGAAAATGTTTTGTATCTTTGAAAATTACCGCAGGGGATTTAAAGCACCTGGTTTGGTGCCTTATGACTTTTAAAATTTTCTAATTTTCAAAATAAAGACATTTTCCAGGCATTATCTTTAACAATAGAAGTTATTTATAAGTGGTATTATATGAGATAAAGCATTTTTACAAGGTATATAGAAACATTTTCCATATCTTGAATGGAAGCATAATTTAGTTGGTTCTATCAAAAGAGAAAGTCCATAAATCATTTATGATCTTGAACAAGATTTAGTTTTAGAAAAATGGCATATCTAGATCCTCTCTTCCATTTTTCTCTTTGTCCAGGGGTGGGCACAGTTTGTCTTTGCACACAGCTTAACGGTTCTAGGCAGCAACTCTAACTGGGAATAGGAGAGAAAGGAAGAGATAGTCACTCTTTCTTTTGCTAAAAAATCATTTTTGGAATCATTGTGTGCATAATTTATTGATCCTTCTAGAAGAATCTGATGCCTAATGTTTACTGCCTTGTAAAGAGTATATAATAGAATTATAAAAGCATCTTCTGTCCTAAAGTAATTTTGAATTAGGAAAATCACAAATTATGATTTTGTTTATTGTCTTTTAATAGTATCCTTGACTATTGAATTATGCATATGCGTTTACTTCAGTCTCCCAAAGAAGAGATTCTTAGATCAATTCATAGAAAATTGTGTGGAAAAGATTAGTAACTTTTTTGTTATCCATATTAACTTTAGTCTAAGTGATTATTGACCTTATATAAGCATTAAAGTATTTCAGCCATGTAGATTCCTTTTTATGTTGAGTCTAGGTACTGAATTTATCACTATTTTCCTTTAGCACATAACCTTAGAAATACTTCTTGTGAGACAGAAATCAAACGATTAATTGAAGGATATAAGCCCTATTGAACATTGACTGCATTGGAGAAGCACCTTAAAAGAAGTTGTGCCCAATTTCTCCTTAGATTTGCTGGGTTATCAAATCTACATTCTGTCCTAGGTGTAGCATCTCTTATCTGTCTTTTTCCATAGGAATTTAAACTAGTCATTGAATTTAAAAATAATGAAGTGCTTCATAAGGAAGTACATTTTTCTCTGTTTGATAAAGGGGAAGCCAGAAACCTGACTAAAGCCATCACATTAGATTAGAATTTCTGAATATTGTATAATTAATTATTAAAATCTACTTTTTATTTTCATTTGACCTTTCAATATTGTTATGCAAATACTTGTATAAGTGATCGAGTTTTTAAAACTCATAGTACCAGCAAAAAACCATGCTGGTGTTTCAGAATATAATAAAGTTTCTGAAACTGGGAACATTCAAAGAAAATAAAACAGGGCACCTGGGCGGCTTAGTTGGTTAAGCCTCTGCCTTGGGCTCAGGTCATGATCCCAGGGTCCTGGGATGGAGCCTCAGCAGGGAGTCTGCTTCTGCTTCTCCCTCTGCCGCTCCCCTTGCTTGTGCTCTCTCTCTCTCTCTCTGTCAAATAAATAAGATCTTAAACAAAAAATGCACTGTAGCATGGTTATTTTAAAAGCCTTTGAAAGCTATTATATAGTACTCTACCCTAATAATGGAAAGATTTCTTCTGAGCTTTGGTGACAGTTGAAATTTACTTAACTTCATTGTTCATAACTTTTAAAATCTTTAAAATCATTGTCACCACCTCTTCTAATTGGCTTGAGAATTTAATATAAGTAATATTAGTTGAAAGAAAATTGTTATACCTTTAAATTATTTTTTGTAGATTAACTCACTATGCTAATTTATAAGGAAAAAATTCTGCTAGCTTGTCTTGCCTACAGCCCACTGTTACCCAAGTTATTTATATTTTCTTTTTTCTTTTTTTTTTTTAAAGATTTTTAAAATTCATTTATTTGACAGAGAGATCACGAATAGGCAGAGAGGCAGGCAGAAAAAGAGGAGGAAGCAGGCTCTCCGCTGAGCAGAGAGCCCGATGGCGGGCCTCGATCCCAGGAGCATGGGATCATGACCTGAGCCAAAGGCAGAGGCCCAACCTCTGAGCCATGCAGGTGCCCTATTTATATTTTCTTAAGTTGTGTTGTGCAGAGAGAGGAAAGATTATTTTCAATAAATTAGTATTACATTTGATGTAATGGAATTTGAAGGCAAATCACTATGTGTTTAACTGAGTTGGTTTAGAGGTACTGCATGTAACTTACATGCTTACCACCAAATGACTTCTGATGCCCTCCATAGTCATCTGTATATGAAACAAAATCAATCTTGAAACTGTAGTTTAACTTGTTTGGTAATTCTGTCTTTTCTGAAGAATACAGAATACCCAAATCTACTCCAAGAACATTGTCTTTCACTAAATTCAATTGTAATGCTTTTTACACCAGAGAGAGAAATGAGGAGTGCTGTGTAGGTGTAAATGTTTACTTTTCTTAAATTTCACAGTTAATGTTAGATTGGTTTTCCAAAGACATTTTTGTGTTGAATGCTCATTCTTACCTATTTTTTTCCTTCTTAATTTCTCTTACCAGCTAACAGTGCAGTGGATTTTACTACAGTGAAATTTCTGCTTCAGGATTCTAAAAGTTTGCTACATGCTTTCAGTACACGGTCAAATTATGATGGTGTTCTTCCACAGGCCTTTGCTCAAGTCAACGAACTACTCCAAATGTTTGCAGAGGTAAGATATATTTGGAATGCCATTTAGAGTAGCTAATCACTTATGTTCTAAAAATGTTTTAGCAGACAACAGAGGTAAAGGATATTTTAATTCTAACCTATTTTAACACAAGAATGGCATAAGTGATTATTAAATGAATTGAAGGGAAAATAGGCAATTCTTATTGCAAGTTAAAAAACACATCCTTTTATGGAAGCACTGTCACAGTAGTTGTTGGAATTTTAGATTGTTTCATTTATGGATGGACACAAGCTATACCTTGTTGTTTGACTACTTAGTTCCCAGTGCCCCAGGCAAGTGGGGCACAACATCCAACAGAATACTTTGAACGTTTTTTTTGCAGATGCAGATGCCAAGGCCCTCTCAAACCTTACTGAATCAAACTTTTGGCAGTGGTGCCCAGTAATATTGTTCTTTTTCACCTTTTATTTTGAAATAATTTAAAAGCTGCAGAAAAATTTTAAGAAGAGTTCAGAGGATTCCCATATATATCTTTTACCCAGATTCCCCAGTGTTACCCTTTTTTCACATTTGCTTTGTTATTTTCCCTGCCTACCTATCTACCTACTTACCTATCCACATTTTTTTTCTGAACTATGTAAGAATATATTGTAAATATAGTGCCCCTTTATCCCTAAATACTTCCATGTATATTTCCTAAAGAACAAGGATATCTTATGTAACTAATATAATTAATCGGGGAATTAGTATTGGTGTAATACAGTTATCTAACCTGTAGACCTATTCAGACTTTGACCATTGACTTACCAATTTTTTAACAGTCTCCCCATGTGACCCTTATGTAGTCAGCCTTCCACTGATGCCTTTTTACCTCTCTTAAATTAACTATGTATGTTTTGTCTCTAGTAATACTCTATTTCTGTAGGCTTCTAATTTCAAATCTACAAGATCCTGGGCATTTTGTGTGTTAGAAACAGCTCAAAAAACTCAGTGTCACAATTACTAGATATAAGACATAAATGGTACTTTCATCTAATATATCTATATATAATATTCTTTTGTTTTTCCCTCTGAGTTATGGAATTGACCAGGTTTTTGTCAGTGTTGTTTCATGGTTACACAGTCTCCACTACCTGTGAAGTAATGAAAGGATTAGATGATACTAAACGGCATCATAGCTGATAGGGAAAGATCTTATTT
Source organism: Spilogale gracilis (assembly GCA_004023965.1). Lineage (NCBI taxonomy): Eukaryota > Metazoa > Chordata > Mammalia > Carnivora > Mephitidae > Spilogale > Spilogale gracilis. Next base: position 20,824 of record PITA01022323.1, on the reverse strand, counting down.
GCTTAAGGGATTATCTCATAAAGTAAAAGAAGCATCTTTTTTATAAACTAATAATAAATACATGGTTGAACTACTGCGAAAGAATTAATTCAAGGGCTGAAGTGATCCTTTGGGTTAAGATGACTACAACCTTAGCAGTTGTATTTTTCCATGGCAAATGTAACTTTGAGAAAGAATGGACCTGGGTGTATAGAGGATTGCAGCTTGAGTCTATACTTGAATTGTGTAGGGAACAATATATTATCCTTTCCCATCACAGAATTTAAGCTCTAAACCCCATTTTTAGTGAAACAAACATAATGGAAACAAGATGAAAAATTCAAGTTACAGGTTTATCAGTTTTTAAATTAGGGTTATTGAAAATAAAAAAATTAGGACTGATTATGATAAAAATAACAATGAATGTCCAGATTTAAGGTCCTTTCATTAACTAGAAACCAAGAGATGGGAGTTACTGTGAAAATGTGGCATAAAAATTTAGTATTATCAGATAATAGTGTGCCTACTATATGTTGTCCACTGAATAGTTAATTGAATTATTAAATAACAATTTATTTATTCTTGGATCCTGATTTTCCAGTTGTTACATTAGCAAGAGATTCATGAAGGCTATTGATGAAGAATCTACATCCTCATTAGTGCCTTTCCCTCAACACCTGTGATTACTTGAAACAATCTATGTTTCCATGATTAGAGTGCTGAAGTGTTGCTCCTTTATTTTCATATTAGAAACAATTCATGGTCTAAGTCAGCCAGGAACTCTGTGCTTTAGCTTAGGCTTTTAAAATATACTTTCAGTAGGAGTCATTTTATAGAATGCCTTAGATTTGGTATGTGACCTACATACTTAGTCCTGTCTCAGTAACTTGAGTAATAAATAGATTACCTCCAGGTAATCTATCTAAATACAGTAACTTAAAAAAAAAAGCCTCCAAACTTAATTTACCAAGTGTAGAAAATCAGGAAAAGAGGAATATTCACTTGTTTGCTTCTGAAAAGGCTTGTGAGAAAAAAAAGCAGAATTAACCAAAATGATCATTTTCCAGATTTTTAAAAATATTTTATTTATTTATTTGAGAGAGAGAGAGAGAGTGAGTGAGAGAGAGAGAGCACTAGCAGGGAGAAGGTCAGAGGGAGAAGCAAACTCCCTGCAGAGGAGGGAGCCTGATGCGGGACTCGATCCTGGAGCCCCAGGATCATGACCTGAGCTGAAGGCAGTGACTTAACCGAGACACCCAGGCACCCCAGTTTTCCAGATTTTTATATAAATGGGGTGGGAACAGGGAAAGGATATATACATTTTTCTTTGATAAGCCTTTTAACCAAAAAAATAAGACTTGCTTTGCCCCACCAAAAAAATAAGACTTGCTTTGCCACTGGGGTGCCTGGGTGGCTTTCCGGGATCAATTCCCACATCAGGCTCCCTGCTCAGCGGGAAACCTGCTTCTCCCTCTCTCACTCCCCCTGCTTGTGTTCCCTCTCTGGCTGTGTTTCTCTCTGTCAAATAAATAAAATCTTAAAAAAAAAAAAAAGAAAAAAAAAGACTTGCTTTGCCAGGATGATAGAATAAAGTCAGTCTTATAATAAAGTTTTAGACCTACATGCCCGAGGAGTCCATCCTGACTAGTTGTGGTTTTGGTTTTTTTCTTTTTTAAGTTTTGTTTTGTTTTTAGAGAGAGAGAATGGGGTAATGGGGCAGAGGGAGAAGGAGGGAATCTTAAGCAGACTCTATGCTCACCATGGAGCCTGACATGGACCTGAATCTCATGACCCGAGCCGAATCAAAAGTTGGACACTTAACCAACTGAACCACTGGGTGCCCCTGAATAGCTATGTTTTTAACCTCTGATTAATTAACCTCTCTGAGCCTAATTTCTTCTTTTGTGAAATGAGTATAATAATCTATTCCTCAGAGCTGTCATGATAATTAAATTAATTAATATTTGTAAAGCACTGAGTGGCCCTAGTAAGTGCTGTGTAGGTGTTTGATAACGAGATCCAGCTGCATAGTTGCATACACTAATACTTGAGAGCTGAGGAAAAGAGGCAGTATGTGGTGATTAAAAAAATATATCTCAGAACAAAATGTTTTTTCATCCATGTATATTTATTAAGTACATAATTAATGTAAATAGGCAAAAACAGGAGGAATAACTTTTTTTTTCCTGCCTCCAAAGATAGAAAAGAGGAATATTTACTTTTACTGTTGGAAAGAGATCGTAACCCTATTCAGAGTCAGATTCCTGAAGGTCAAGTCCTATTTATGAGTCTCACCAGCTGTGTGACATTGTATGAGTTCTTGTCCCTAAAATACGGATAATCACAGTGTCTGTTTTATAGGGCAGTTGTGAGGCTTAAATGAGCTAGTAGACACAAAGTTCTTAGGAAGTTCCTATGCCTAAGAAATGGCCCATAAATATTAACTGTTATTACTAATAGTGGTGGATTTTTTTTTTTACTTTTTAATAAATATGAAACTAACAACCCATGAGTTAACCTTTGAAATCATTACTGTTATCAACTGTTATCAACAAGGAAGCCTAGAGAAATGGAATGATTTGAAGTTACAGTAGAGCCAAAACAAAAAAGACCCCAAGTTTTAAAAATCACAAAGTTTTTTTTCATTCTATCAGAGTTTTTTCTACCTAATATTTTACCCCACGGTGGTTTTAAAAAACTATTTAGATCAATAATATAGATCTTATGCTCTGTTCAGTATCTTTAATTATCAGTATTTAAAATATGCTCAGGTCTGTATTAAGTACTTGTCATTGGCTGTGGTATTTACCACACTAACTCCTTCCAACAACTACCAAACTTTTTTTTTTTTTTTTTTTAAGATTTTACTTATTTATTTGACCGAGAGACAGCGAGAGAGGGAACACCAGCAGGGGGAGTAGGAGAAGCAGGCTCCCCACTGAGCAGGGAACTCAGTGCGGGGCTGGGTCCCCGGACCCTGGAATTATGACCTGAGCTGAAGGCAGATGCTTAATGACTGAGCCACCCAGGCACCAACTACCAAACTTCTTAAAGAGCAATCTATAACCCTTGCTTCTATTTCTTCACTCACTTCTTAGTCCTTTACAAGATAATTCTACCTCCACACTCTGTTAGGTGAATTAGGTTATCATTGATCAAATTCACCTTTTTCCCTATGTCTAGTTTCTCAGACTTTCTTAGCACTTGATGTTGTTCACTTTTTCTTTCCTGAAACTTACCTCTTTGGGCTTCTCTTGCTTTTGAGTACTTCTGACTCTTCCCATATCTTGTCCATCTCTTTTTTCTTCTCCCTCATTTCCTTCCTTCCTCCTTCAATTTGTCTACCCTTTACCACCTTCTCTCCTCTCCTTCCCCTCCCCCTCCTCCTCCTCCTTTTTCTCTGTTTCTGTTGTTTTCTCTCTAATAATCTCATTTGCCTCGAGGTTTGTCTGCGAGGGAATGAGTTCCAGCTTTATCTTTTAAGCTGCAGATCTGCATATCCAATTACCTGCTAGCTATCTTTGCTTAAATATCTTTTTATTCTTCACAGTCAACATTCTAAACACAAACTTGTGGTCTGTTTCTCTTTTCTATAACCAGCCTTTCTTCTTTACTACAGGTGGTCGTAAAGTCCGGAAATGTACATTAAATGCCTTATTGCTATTACATTATACTACATGATACATTTAGTGTGTTGCCTTCAACAGCAAGGCATAGTATGAAGTGCTGTTTAAGAATGCAATGAATGGGAACGCCTGGGTGGCTCAGTTGGTTGGGCGACTGCCTTCGGCCCAGGTCATGATCCCAGAGTCCCAGGATCGAGTCCCTGCTCAGTGGGAAGCCTGCTTCTCCCTCTCTCACTCCCTCCGCTTGTGTTCCCTCTCTAGCTGTGTTTCTCTCTGTCAAATATAAATAAAATCTTAAAAAAAAAAAAAAAGAATGCAACGAATGTGGCACATTTTAAAATAGCATTTTCCAAAAAAAAAAAAAAAATAGCATTTTTATCACTTCCTGCACATGTATCTGAGATGTGATTCCTTCAAGTGTTTATGTGTTTGACGTTTACCAAATAAAACTGTGTCTTTTTCCTTTGGAGCAGTAAATCAAGGGGGGTTGATCTTTTTTACCTTATGGACACATTATATATCTATTATTTATGCCATTATTCTTCTAGACATCCAAATTTTAAAATGTCTCCCTCATTCCCTGAATCTAGATTTTTGCTCAGTCTTTTAAAATTTTTCTTGCGTACACATTTTTCTTTTTCCTTTTCTTCTACTGCCTTTTCCTACCTAATTAAGTTCTCAAGACTGTTCTCCTGGATTATTTTAGTAGCATTCTAGACAGTCCTCTTGCGTGTCTTATGTTCTAGTTTGTTTTACAGTACAGTTCTGGATCTGTCACTTCCTAAGTGAGAAACCTTAGTGGTTTCTTCAATGGCAAAAGGTTTACATTCTGGTTTTTTTTTTTTTAAATAACCCTTTGCAATCTCATTGTTGTTAATGGATTGTAGGATACTTGGAGGCTTGATTCCACATATTTATCATTGATCCTAGGTGTTTTGTGTCTTGTTCAATACCATATGTGTAGAAGTGTTCAAACAGTATTCTTAAACTGATATTAGCATGTTAGCTAAGAAAGGTCACTATAATAAATACATTGGAGATGTTGTTTAATGTAAATGGAAAAGGAAAAAAATATATTTTAGCTCTGATGCTTTTCTGGGGATATCCTATACATAATCAAGGAAAAAGAATAGTCAGCACTTCTTGGAAAGCTAGAATCGGCATTTTGTAAGCACAATCGGCATTGTTTCTCTCACTAGTGAAGGACTAGCTGAAATCTGTGTAATTCTTATTTTCCCAGGTCAAGGCAAAACTTAAGCCAAATGCTTCAGAAACAACAGTGGGTAAAAAGCAAGAGGATACTTCTTTGATGAAGCTTAATAACCAAGAAGTCACCATTTTCTCAGGTTCTCATCTTCCCCAACCCAATAGGCATCAAGAAATCTGGTCTATCCTAGAGAATGTTTGGATTACATTATATCAGAACAGGTACCAAATTTCCAAGAATTTTTGAATTCTAGACTTTTCCAGTGTTACTGTTATTCATTGAACAGTTAGTGTTTGGGTTGAGTTTAATGTATTAGATTATCTTACTGAGGGTCTTTTAGCAAATCTGTGCCTTAGAAACAGTAATGTTTATGTAATCAGATTTATCTCGAGTGTTTTAAAAATACATATGCCAAGGCTCTATCCCTAGGTATTGTGACTTGATAAGACTGAGGTGACACTGAGATAGTGCATTAAGAAAAAAAAAATCTCTCTCTAGGTGAGTCAGATGTGAAACCTTCATGAGAAGTATTTCCTATGTATGTCAGAACCAATGAAAGCCACCTACACTGGCTAAACAAATTAGCAGGACACAAAACCTTAATAACATTTAAAATAATCTAAGAAAGGTCATTTTGGTTTAGGGAAAATTCATGTAAAATTTTTTAAAAAGAAAGATAAATACTTTTATTTAAAGGGAAGAAATGCTTTTATTCCTTTGATACATATGAAAGTACTATGTTCTTGGTAAAATGAAAAGATAGAGACCATTTGTGAGTAGTTCTTTAAATGCTATTGGAGTAACTTAAAAAATAATTTAAAATAACTGATTTTAAAGTAGGCCAGTCCTCCCTCCTGTACTTTTCCCCAGGCCCATAATCTTTATATAATTTTTTATATATTATATATTTGCCAGTCATACTGTATGCTTTTTAAATATGATTTTTGGTCAAGGGCCCAGTATCACTGTTATTTTGGATTAAGATCATCTGTCCTAGCAGCAAAGAAATATGAGCACTCTTTTTAAACATCTACTCTCTCTTACAACACTGTAGGTATAGGGGCCATTTTTAGTCCTTGGCTACAATTATAATTTCTCTCAAACAAATGTGTAGTCTGACATACTAAAGAAATACCAATACCTAACATGTAAGCTAAAGAAAACAATACTTAAAAATTTGTGTTTCTATGTAAAGCATTTTTATTTTCATATATTTACTTGTTTTTTCCAGTCTTAATGTATTTGAAATGTTTTGGCTAATAAGATAGTCTTGTTAACAGAAAGTTACCCCATATACCAGGCAGAGATTATCACTTTCAAAATAAAATAGATTAAAGCCATTTATAAGATATTTTAATCTTCTTTTCATTTAGAAAGTATTTCTAAATTTCATTTGGAAAGTATTTCTAAATTTCATTTGGAAAGTATTTCTAAATTTCATTTGGAAAATATTTCTAAATTTCATTTGGAAAATATTTCTATTCTTATATTGCTGTATCAGTACATAGTTATTAAGGCCTACTTAATTGCTTCTCATGCCTGATTGTGTACCAGAGTCACTGTAAAACTTTCCAATATATTCATGCTTGAATCCTTCCCTGAGAGATGCTCATTTGAATGTCTAATAGGGAAGGAGGGAGGCAAGATGACAGAGGAGTAAGGGACCTCATTTTGACCAGTCCCCTGAATTTAGCTGGATATCTGTCAAATCATCCTGAACACTCATGAAATCAGCCTAAGACGTAAGAATATATAGCTGGATCTCTATAAGCCGAAAACCTCTACGAGGCGTGAGTGGTGGCTTCCGACTGCTCTGTATTTTCCTAGGGTGCATCTTTTCTGGGTCATGGTTGATATTTTGGACTCTGTACGTTCTGTCAAGCATCCCTCAACAGAGTGACTAGGAGGAGGAACTCCCAAGAAAGAAAAGAGCCAGAGACAATGAGAGACAATGGCCTCTGGCACAGACTTAATGGATTTGCTTATAAGCAAGATGTCAGAAAGAGACTTCAGAGTAGCACTTAGGAAGTCACTATCTAGGCTTGAGAAAAGTATTAGCAACAATGTAGAATCTCTAAGGGCAGGGATGAGAGCTAATCACCCCAAACTTAAAAATGCTATGAAGGAGATGCAGTCTAAACTGGATACTCTGACTGCCAGGTTAAATGAGAAAGAAGAATGAATTAGGTGATCTAGAATATTAACTTGATAGTAAGGAAGGAAATAGAGGAGGATAGGGATAAACAACTGGAAGCCCATGAGATCAGAGTTAGAGAGATCAATGATGTCATGAAACACTCCAAAGTCAGAGTTACTAGGATCCCTGTAGGTGTGGAGAGAGAGAGGACTAGATGGTATACTTGAGCAAATCATAGCTGAGAACTTCCTTAATCTGGGGAAGGAAACAATCATTCATGTCCAGGAGGCAGAGAGGACCCCTCCCAAGACCAATAAAAATAGACCAGCATCCTAGCATTTAATAGTAAAACTTGCTAATCTTAGAGCCAAGGCAGCTATCCTGCTATCCCTCAGCTATCCTGAGAGCAGCCAGGGGGACATGATTTCTTACCTATGGAGTGAGGAACATCAGAATAATGTCAGACCTGTCTACAGAGACCTGGCTGGCCAGAAAGGGCTGACAAGACATAAACAGGGTACTAAATGAAAAGAACATGCAACCAAGTATACTTTATTGAGCAAGGTTGTCATTCAGAACAGATGGAGAGACAATGAGCTTCCAGGACTGGCAGAAACTGAAAGAATGTGTGACCATCAAACCAACCCTGCAAGAAATAACAAAGGGGGGTTCTATAAAGAAGAAAGACCTCCAAGAGGAACATAGACTAGAAATTTACAGAGACGATCTATAGAGATGGGCTTTACAGGCAATATCATGGCACTAAATTCGTATCTTTCATAGTTACTCTCAATGTAAATGGCTTAAATGCACCCATGAAACGGCACAGGGTTGAAGACTGGATACAAAGACAGGACCCATCCATATGTGGTCTACAAGAGACTCATTTGGAACCTAAAGACACCTCCAGATTGAAAGTGAGGGGGTGGAGAACCAGTTATCATAAAGGTCTAGTTGACCCTGTGTATTTTATGTTTCAAAATATTTTTTCTTTTCTTTTTTTTTGTTAAAGATTTTTATTTATTTGATAGAGATAAACACAGCTAGAGAGGGAACACCAGCAGGGGGGAGTGAGAGAGGGAGAAGCAGGCTTCCCGCTGAGCAGGGAGCCCGATGTGGGACTCGATCCTGGGTCTCCGGGATCATGACCTGAGCCAAAGGCAGTCGCCCAACCAACTGAGCCACCCAGGCGCCCCTATTTTTCTTTTAGAAAGGTGAAACTGTACTTATTGACCGTTGCATTTTTTTTCAGATTTCCTAAGTTTTCCCTTTTGTGGACTTGTCAAAATGCTTTACCCCTTTCATACATCACTTGTAGGAATGTGGAAAAACAATTTTATGATTTCTCAATACATTAAACTTGTCATCACCATATGACCCACCCAGCAGTTCCACTCTTAGATATATACCTAAAAGAACCAAGCATGAGAGTTTGAACAGAAACATGTGCACAAATGTTCACAACTATTTACAGTAGCCAAAGTGGAAACAGTCCTATGTCCTCAATAGATGAGGGGATACCCAAAATGTGGTGTCCCATAAAAGGTGTATATCCATAAAATGGAATGTTACTCAGCCATAATGAAGTATCCATACCCAATATGGTGTGAATGAATGTTGAAAACATGCTAAGTGAAGGAGCCCAGACACGAAAGGTCACATAGTATATGATTTCATTTATATGAAATATCCACAATAGGTAAATCTGTGCAAATAGAAAACACGTTCGTGGTTACCAGGAACTGCGGGGAGGGAGGAATGGTGAGTGACTGCTTAATAAATACGGGGTTTCCTTTCTGCCTGATGAAAATGTCCTATGACTAGATAGTGGTGATGGTTGCAGATACTGTGAATGTATCAAATGCCACTGAATTGTATACTTTAAAATGTTAAAATGGTAATTTTGTGGGTTTTTTAACTGCAGTTATTTTTAAAAATGCTTTGGAAAGTAATGTGAAGTGAGAAACTTCTTTTGAATGCTACTACCTAAAGGTAGCCAGTAGTTAACATGGTTATTATTATGTATACCCAGCTGTATTTTAAGGCATGTTCATTAGTGTTCTAGGGCTGCCATAGCTAATTACCACAAACTAGATGGTTTAAAATAACAGAGATGTATTCGCTCATGGTTCTGGAAGCTGTAAAGTCTGAAATCCAGGTGTCTCTGCAGGGTTGGTTCTTTTGGGAAGTTCTGCAAAGATCCTATTTCTTTCTTTCTTTCTTTCTTTTTTTTTAAGATTTTATTTATTTGACAGAGAGAAACACAGCCAGAGAGGGAACACAAGCAGGGGGAGTGAGAGAGGGAGAAGCAGGCTTCCCGCTGAGCAGGGAGCCCAATGCGGGACTCGATCCCGGGTTTCCGGGATCATGACCTGAGCCGAAGGCAGTTGCTCAACCAACTGAGCCTCCCTGGCGCTCCATGGGAAGTTCTGCAAAGATCCTATTTCAAATAAAATCATATTCTGAGGTTCTGGGCGAACATGAATTTCAGGGGCATACTGTTAAACCCAGTACAGCATATGTTTTGATTTTTTTATATGGTGGTTGTTATGTTATATAAATAAATTTTGTATACCTTTATTTTTCTATCTTATAGATGACATAAGCATTCTTTTAATAGTTAATTGGTATTTCATCAGGTGGGTAATTCACTATTTACTTAACACTTTACATTGTTGACATGTGTAGGTGGTTACTAATTGTTGACCCAATTGCAAGTTATTATTAATATGTCCTACATTTCTAAAATTGGAATTACCAGAGAAAGGTGCATGAATATTTAAAACTTCCAGTTTCAGCAAACACATAAATCTGATACCTTTTTTTTTTTTCTCCTTCCTTAATGTACTGGAGTGCTGTTAGTATTTATGTACTGACTTGAAAGTAGATTAATAGTATTACTTCTGTGTCTTATGGTCTCTTGATAAGAAACATTACTCCCACAGCTAGTACAGTATTACCTTAGATTAAACATGCATAGTTGTTGCCCTAGATCCTTTGCATGAGTGGTAGCCTGGACATTCACAAGTCACTACCTCTTATTTCTAATTTTAATAAATCAGGATTATGAGAGAGGAGTTATAAAAATTACTTCATTTTCTATATTAGAAGTGGAAATGCTTGACGCAAAATAAATGTGCATGTATACCTATGAGTATCTTTTTCTCTATTTTAGCATGGATGTATTTCAAAGATTGGGCTCAAATGCAGCTTTGACTTCTTCAAAAGTAGCATCATTTGAAGAAGCATTTGTATCTCTTCAAAAGTTAATGGCAGCTGTGAAAGATATTCTTGAAGGAATTCAAAGGTAAAAACTAATTAATTTTAAAATTTCATTTATTTTCTATTTCTTCCAGGTTTATGGGCCTTTTCAGAGGTTCGGGGAGCCTTCCAACAAGTTTTATAAACTAATAAACTTAGTTTAATGACTTTTAGGCTTACCTTTTCTCTCTCCCTTGCAAAGAATCCCTGTTTGGAGTCTGGACCACTAGAATGTTTCTAGTTTTTTTCTTTGTAGAAAAAAAATATACCAGGTTGTAAGCTTCATAAAGCACTTTATTTTCATTATTATGCAACTTTAGCTCCCAGAACAGTGCCTGGCATATAATGGACACTCAGTAATTCCATGTTGAATAAATATATGTTGAGGTAATTATCACTGCCCTTTAAAAACAAATATATGTTAATATTTGTTAACATGATTGATTTCCTCAAATACAGTCTCATAGGACTGCAAACTGAAAAAGTCTGTGAAGCAGCATGGTCTTATGATGCTTTGAGACTTCTACGTATGTGGTTATTTTAAATATTTGTGGAAAACATAGAAACCATAGAGCCAGAAAGCTGTAGAATGGACCAGACATCACCTTTATAGGATAAAGTCAGATCTTTTCTTTTGTGGCGGTAAAGGAGAATACTAAACTTAAATCTTGCAAGTTTTTGGATATATACCAAAATTGCTTGACCTGAGTTAAATATGCAGCTTGCTCATAGAAGCCTATTGTTCCTTATACATTAAAAAGAAAAAACAGAAGAATCAAAATTGATTTGATTTGATTTTAGTATGTCCAAACTTTAAAAACCTGGATTTTTGGGGGGCACCTGGGTGGCTCAGTTGGTTGGGCGACTGCCTTCAGCTCAGGTCATGATCCCGGAGACCCGGGATCGAGTCCCACATCGGGCTCCCTGCTCCTGCTTGGTGGGAAGCCTGCTTCTCCCTCTCTCTCACTCCCCCTGCTTGTGTTCCCTCTCTGGCTGTGTTTCTCTCTGTCAAATAAATAAAATCTTAAAAACACACACACACACACACACACACACACACAAAAACACCTGGATTTTTGAAAGCAGTAGTTTTTGAGCTTTTTTTTCTTTTCTCTTAAGGGTTTTTGGAAACTTCATCTCATTGTTAACACACAAAGCCTTTTTTACTCCTTTCTGGATCACAGTGGGCTAAATGATTTCTTAGGAGAGCTTTTTGGTACTCTTAAGTTACTAATGAGTTGAAGATGTGGCAGTTCCCAAGGCAAGTGAAATTTATCATTTCTCAGTGGAAAAATAAATACTAAATAAGAGTAGCTTTATGAGGAAGAAATAGTCAGTTTTTTATTTTAGTTATGTAAAATCTATTTTCACATTCTAGGTTGCATAAAAGCCATTCTTGACACTACATTTTCTACAGAAAGTGGGGCTAGCAATCTATATTCAGTTACTCAACACATGTTCACTGAGCACCAGTTATGCTTGGCATCATACTGGGCTCTGAGGAATCAAATACAGATTAGGTGCAATCTCTGACTCCAAAGAGCTTGTTTGTAGAAAGAGTGTAAACAGTCACATTAAACAACAGATAATTGCAGTGGAGTTGTTAATATTTTAATAGGAACATATGCAGTGGGGGAGGAAGCACTTGGCAGTAGATGAGGTTAGATGAGGTTGGAGGGGAATGTCTTATAGGCCACTCAAAGCAATTTCTACTTTACTCCATAGGCTAGCATTGCACACATTTAGGTCTGTTAATTATGTGCCTGGACAGAAGTGTTCCTAATCCAAAAAGTTTTGGAGATACTGCATACTACACCATGCTCTTGGAAAATCACTCTATACCCATTTACATATCGATGGGTTTTATAAACCTTTTTAATTTTAGGAGCTTTAAACATATAGATACCTGGATCTCCCATGCCAGAGACTCTGATGTAATGGTCTCAGTGTGTACCTGGCTATCAGGATTTTTAAAACTTCAGCAGGTGATCGTAATGTATAGACAAGGTTGAGAACCACTGGTCAGTATTCTTAACCAGTGAGTCTCAAAGTGTAGTCGCAGAATTGGCATCCTCGTCTCTACCTGGAACGTGGTACAAATGCAAATTCTCAAACCCTGCCAGACCCTCCTGAATTAGAAACTCAGGTTGGGCCCAGTAATTTGTGTACCCCAGGTGATTCTGCACATCATAGCCTGAGCACCACCAGTATGTCAAGCCAGAGTGGAGAAGGTATAGCATGTATTGCTTCCATAGGCTGTATTTAAAGAAAGAAATATTTGAATTTTAAGGCTGATAGAATTTTGTTATTCTTTCCTCTAAGGACACAATACCTCCAGAAATAAGAAAATATTAGTGGCTCTGTTACTTTTTGCTTGTTACCTGGGGCAATAAATTGTCCTGAGCCTCAGTAGTCATCTGTAAACCCAGTAAAATAATACCTTTCCAGAGCTTTTCACAAAGTTATTGTGCTTTGAAAGTCAGGTGTTGATATAACTATCCAAGCCAGTGATTCTCCACTCACTTGTCCCGGGACTTGTTAAAAATGCAGTTACTCATTTCAGCTTTCATTAATCTATAGGAAAGTATTAACATCACAAGGGTTTTCTTTTTGAAACCCTTCAGACAATAGGCATTTAAATAAAATGTAATAGATGTTAATAATTATGTTATTTTGTCTTGTCAAGTGTTTATGTGGTCTTAAAATCTTTTAAGAAACAGTCATGTTGAATTCAGTTAAATTTTTTTTGGGTGGCTAACTATGGGTAGATTTTTAAATTTTTTAAACATTGAAAAATACACTCAACTTTGTAGTGATTGCATATCATTAGCATTTTCTGATGCTTGTTAAACTGGAATAGTTTCATTTGATTTTGAGATAGATACTGAATGTAGCTCAACTCTAATTTATAGCAGATCATGTATGTTGTTACGTTGGGTGTCAGTAACAAGCTGAGTTGTTAACCCAGTCCTTTCGTTAAAGAAGAGCATGAAAATGCGTTTATTAATTTTTTTTTTAAGATTTTATTTATTTGACACAGAGAAACACAGCTAGAGAGGGAACACAAGCAGGGGGAGTGAGAGAGGGAGAAGCAGGCCTCCCGCTGAGCAGGAAACCCGATGTGGGGCTCGATCCCAGGTCTCCAGGATCATGACCTGAGCTGAAGGCAGTCGCTTAACCGACTGAGCCACCCAGGCGCCCCGAAAATGCGTTTATTAAACTAAGACTTTGGGCTTCTAGTTCCAGATTTATCCCTTTGACTTTAGACTTGTTACCTACCCTCTCTAAGCTGGTCTCTTTCCTTATGAAATGGGAATCCTGATGCCTTCTTCAGCAAAATAAATGAGATAATATAGGTGAAAACACTTTGTAATCTGCAACATAAATGTCCGACTTTGTTTTCTCCTTAAAGCTGATATGTTGAATTTGAAATGTTTAAAAATGTGTGTTTCAGTTTTAATAATGCTCTAAACATGATTGTAGTAAATCAGGGTAGAAGCAGTTGTCCACATGGTTATACAATTGGGAACAGAATACCCGAGTTTGCAAAAGTTGAAAAAGAGATGGGAATATTGCTGATTGTTATACTTTCTACACACTTTCTTCCTGGGCGGGAGAGTGAACTTAATTTATTTGCTGTTGGTTTAGAAATTGCTCTTCTCTTTCTCATCTCTCCTTTTTTGTGTATATAGGAGTAATCTTAGCACTTTTGTTAATGGCCTCTTTATCTAAACACTGAGGACCAGAGTCAGTACTCTTTCCATGTACACAAAAGTGCATCAAAGTTTGGTGTTATTGTTTTAGGTTTGTATTATCTGGTCTCATTTTATACTTTAGTAAACAAAACCAGGTTACTCTCAAGATCACAAAAACCTTTTGCTTAATAATTAAAGATGACAAAGGTTCATTTGGAGTTAAAAATTAATTGGGGAGTCATATGACAAATTCTAAAGAGAAGTTCTGCTTGTACAGTAATAAAAATGTTATAAATCTGTGTGCTTCAACTGGCATCTCTACAAAGTTAAATAAACAGGTCATATTATCCAGCTCCAAAGCGTACTGTAAATGTGTGTGTGCAGATTGACTTGAAAGCTAATAGTCAAAACAACAATGAAAATGTTTTAAGGATGTTTTTGTGTCTCTGAAGTGGATGATAAGTTGCCTGGTTTGGAAGCAGGGAGGAAAGTGAAGAGTGATTGTAGGAGTTGCACTGTGCCTAGATTTTAATCATGTTTGTGTGTTTCACCTTTATAAAACAACCTTGAAATTATTTTTAAAAAACAGAAAAATAATAGCATTTTAAATCCAGAAGTACATGATCGTGCCTAAGTGTACATATTCATTTTAACACTTGATTTAACGTGTAAAACTGTACTTCTGTGTTAACTTAATGAACTCTAAATTTCTTGCTCAGGTAGCTTTAGGTGAAATCTGAAATAATGAATGTTTTCTTAGTTTTGTGTTTTGAATCATATGCAGAGGTGGAAGAGGGAATTACTATTCCTTGTAAGTAACTGGCCATATTTTAGAGAGTGGATGTTTTTATATGAAAGGGTATCTTTTGTTTAACATTTTCTTTCTAGCTGTCATGTTTGCTTTGGTTGTTTTTAAATGAAGGTTAATTGAGTGCTAACTGATGCATTGGGCTTGGTCATATTCTGGATGGGTTTCATGCCTCATCATAGACTATGGTTTTGAAAAATGAGCCTTGGGCTTGAATTTAGGAAAAGAAGATGATTAATTTTTATCATCTTCAAATGCTTTAATGATCTTCAAAACTTTAGTAACCTCTGTTACAATCCTGTGGCTTGGATTGCAATACTTTGTGGAACTGTTTTTCTTTCTTTCTTTTTTTAAGATTTTATTTATTTGACAGAGAGAGAGACAGCAAGAGAGGGAACACAAGCAGAGGAGTGGGAGAAGGAGAAGCAGGCTTCCCACTGAGCAGGGAGCCTGAGGGGCTTCTGAGCTGAAGGCAGACGCTGAACAACTGAGCCATCCAGGAGCCTCTGTAGAGCTGTTTTTCTAAAGCACAGTAATAGTCATGAAGTTTGGGGGTTTTTTGGTATGTCATTTACATGGATTTTTATTAAGCCTCTAAAAATGAATCTTCCTATTGCTTTCTTATGGCATGTTAACATAAGAGCAAAACAAGTACTGGTATAACCATACATGATTCCTGTGAAAAGGAATCCAATAATCAGATCTGTTGTGACTTAGTCACTTCACAGCAATTTTCAGATCTACCAGTGATTTAGTCACTACAAAGAAGGTGAAGTTCGCATTTGTGAGAATATTTTAACTTCATAGTGTATGTTTTGGTAGCCAACCTCTTGAGGTGTTTTAGAAAGGGTATGTAATAAAATCTTTAAAAAAAAAAAAAAAGAAAAGGTCATCCTTCAGTTGACAAAAAACAACACTGTTTAGGCTGTTTATGGATCAAGCTAATTGCTGAAACAAAAGTTTCTTTTAGAGACATGTGTAGAGGATAAAAACAGTAAGAAGTGGCTTTTTAACATCTCAACTCATTGCAGTATGCAGGTAGTTCAGCCATTGATAAAAATTGTCCTTAGCTAGAGTGGAGAGGTTTGTTCATGCTTAGGTCTGACCTACTTTCTTTGAGGCTTGGCCTTTCTACCCTTAGATCATTGGACTGTACTTCCCCTCCCCCACTGGACTTCGCACAACTTCCCAGGTATCACTGTACCTCTCTTTATCAGACTCTCTGCACACTCCTTGTCCTGTCCAACACCAAAAGTGTCAGTTGCTATGTTGAATAGGAGAAATTAATACAACCTATTAATTAAAAATG
Organism: Spilogale gracilis; assembly: GCA_004023965.1. Taxonomy (NCBI): domain Eukaryota; kingdom Metazoa; phylum Chordata; class Mammalia; order Carnivora; family Mephitidae; genus Spilogale; species Spilogale gracilis. The sequence goes on along the minus strand of PITA01022323.1, from coordinate 4,802 downwards.
AAAGGGCTTACTTGCTTTACCCTCCATGCCATCATTTTATACACAACTTTCTTATAATTTATTTTCTAATCAACTCCCTGAGATTTTGAACAGCTTAGGGCAGAAACTACCTGTGTATCTAGGTCTATGCCCTCATCACAACTACACATAATAGAAGGGGAAGGAAAGTATTGAATGAGTTTTTTATAGTCTTTCTGGTGAAGGGAAACTTCTTTAGGGCTAAATACTACTAATAGTACAATATTATGACATTAAATGAATAGGCAATGTCAAAGTTTTAAAAGTGATAGGAGTGAAGCTAAGGAAGAGGTAAAGAATAAGAAAATCAGGAGGAAGAAGGAGATTGAGGAGATCAAAAAAAGCTGTTTATCTCTAGAACAGATGATGGAACCCTCAGTAATTTGCCCAGCTGGCTAGAAGGAAATATGAGATCTAATGAGAGGGATTGAAATTCAGGCAATATAAGCAGATATTTCTTATATAAAGCATATGTGGGCACCTGGATGGCTCAGAGGGTTGGGCCTCTGTCTTTGGCTCAGGTCATGATCTCCGAGGTCCTGGGATCGAGTCCCACATTGGGCTCTCTGCTTGGTGAGGAGCCTGCTTCCCCTCTCTTTCTCTGCCTGCCTCTCTGCCTATTTGTGATCTCTCTCTGTGTCAAATAAATAAATAAAATCTTTAAATAAAAAAAGAAAGAAAAGGTGTTTGCTTTTTTTTAAAAAAAAACATATGTAATGGGGATACCTGGCTTAGTCGGTTAACTACGGGACTCCTGATTTTGGCTCAGGTCATTATCTCAGGGTTGTGAGATTGAGCCCCAAGTTGGGCTCTGTGCTAGGTGTGGAACCTGCTTAATATACTCTCTCTAACCTCTCCCTTTGCCCCTCCCCCTGCATGCTCTCTCAAAAAATAAAAATAAAACAGATGTTTATTTAATAAGTAAAAGCTTTCTTTTTTTTTTTTTTTGAAGATTTTATTTATTTATTTGATAGAGAGAAACACAGCAAGAGAGGGTACACAAGCAGGGGGAGTGAGAGAAGGAGAAGCAGGCTTCCTGAGCCCAATACGGGGCTGGATCCCGGGACTCTGGGACCATGATCTGAGCCGAAGGCAGACGCTTAACAAGTGAGCCACGCAGGTGCCCCAATACGTAAAAGCCTTTTATGGTACCTATATTGCAGCTTGATAAACACTGCTTTAACTTAACATTTATATTGAATGTTATATATAATCCATAACAGAATTTACATTTGTTGACAAAGTATGTGGCATCCACATATTATCCAGCATTAGCTGCTGTTTGTTTAACCTTGCTCTTTCATGCTACTGAGAATAACAGATTGCTCAGGACTGAATTTTTAGAGTAACTAGGTCTTATTTTACATATCTGAATCTCTTATCTATGCTTCCCAGGACTTATAATTTAAGAATAGGACATAAGAACCTTTATTTTTATTCTGACTATCAGTGGGTTGATATCAGTTACTCCTTCCATCTATGAAGCATGTTTAAGTGTTGGTATTCCCTTCTTTAAGTCAATAAAATCCAGGTTTGGGTGAGAGAGTTAAATATTTCCATCATAAACTCCATGATCACAGGGGCGCCTGGGTGGCTCAGTGGTTAAGCCTCTGCCTTCAGCTCAAGTCATGATCCTGGAGTCCTGGGATCGAGCCCCATGTCAGGCTGCCTGCTCGGCGGGGCCTGCTTCTCCCTCTCTCACTCCCCCTGCTTGTGTTCCCTCTCTGGCTGTGTTTCTCTCTGTCAAATAAATAAAATCTTAAAAAAACAAAACAAAACAGCTCCTTGATTACAACAGAATTAAAAAATCAAATATAAAGGTTACTTCCTGAAGATAAAAAATATTTTAGTTTATTTATGGAGTTGTTTTTATTTAAAATCAATATTCTTTTAAACTTGCCTTTTGTTTGTAGCTGGGTATTTCTACCTGATGATTTATTGATTTGATATTTGAATAAAATTCCCTGCTATTTAAGTCTTATGTTAAGAAATGCTAAAACCAGCTAAAGTTACATTTTCCAATGAAGGAGATGGAGTAAATTGACTAAATCAGTGGAGTTAAACATTAGTAAGATAAATGGGGTAGGGGAAATTAATTAAAGGAGATGAATAAGGGCTATTATAGTAATTTTAACTTAAATAGTAAATATTTGGGATAAAGCCAGATGATCAGTATTGATTCCTTCTCACAGAGTAGTTGTACAAAAGTTTTAGAGACTCTAAGATTATTCCCATTATTCCCATCTGTTTTGAGAAATATCCTCTTGTGCCTCTGAAGATCTTCTCACAGAGTGGTAGGCCAGCCATCTACTTATTTTAAGAAGTGATGCAATCAATATTCTCAAGACTACTGCTCAATAATATAAAAGATTTGAGCCTACCTCATGACAGTGTTTTTACATAGAAGACAATCAATAAATATTTATCTTCTTTTTAAATATTTTATTTATTTTTTTGTCAGAGAGAGAGTACAAGTGGTGGAAGCAGCAGGCAGAGGGAGAAGCAGGATCCCTGCTGAGCCTGATGCAGGACTGGATCCCAGGACCGGGGTCATGACCTGAGCTGAAGCCAGGTGCTTAACCAACTGAGCCACCCAGGCATCCCTCAATAACTATTTATTGTCTACCAGAAACCCCTGGAATTATCTAACATTTTGATGTGCCAGTTTCTATTAATAAGGCATAATAAACCATCTAGAATCAAGATATATTTAATAATAATGTAACTGAAACTATAAGTTGAAAAATTTCCAGTTCTTTTTGCCAGCATTAAGCTATTCACTTTTTTTAAAGATTTTATTTATTTATTTGACACAGAGAGACCACAAACAGGCAGAGTGGCCTGAGAGAGAAAGAGGGAGCAGGCTCCCTGCTGAGCAGATAGCCCAATGTGGGACTCAATCCCAGGACCCTGAGATCATGACCTGAGCTGAAGGCAGAGGCTTAACCCTCTGAGCCACCTAAGCATCCAAGCTAATTCACTTTTTGAAAACATGTAGCTATATATTTTCCCCAATTTAATTGTTGAGCTAAGACAAATTATGAAAATCATGAACATTATATTCCCTATAGTGAAGATGGTAATTTATGCAGATTTTATTTTAGACCCTTTTGATTATGTAGATTAAAGAGTGTGAGTACTTTGGTATACTGGTAGAGCATAAACTAGCATACAGAATGTACCTGTCAGCCTTCTTCAAAAGGATTTGCATTCATTTACTAGGGTGACTGCTATGGAAAAGTGAAATACTATGACTTTTCGGGAGATTACTAAATATTGGCACTGAGTTAATGCTAATTCCAGCGACCTAAAATTCCACTGTATTTGGAGAAATGGTCAGAGAGGAACCAATCCACCTTGACTGATACACAGTAACTACTGGTTTAAAAACAAGGGGAAAAACAAGATTGGAAGTCTGGTGACTTGGATGTCTGGAGAAGAGGTATATAGATGGGCATCTTGTAATGGGCACAGAGTAGGAGTGAATACACATCAAAGGCTCCCCAATGCAGAGGAAGACTGTAATCAGATTGGCAAGACCAGGCGTCCTATAGATGTCAGTCTCTCTCTAGCCACCCGTGTTTGGTCAGTGAACTCATATGCAAAGAGGCAATGGCAGCTTCTACAAGATGAACTCAAAAGTGGACTTTTGCTCGTGAAGGCTGCTTTGGCTACTGCTTGTGCTGAGAGCCTGAACTTTGACCAGCAGAGGCAAATGCTAAGCATTCAATAAGGCACCATTCCCTTGGAGACCAGAAAGCCATTTAGTGGCAGTGATTTGCCCTCACCAGGAATAGATAACTTCTTTTGGGTATGGATTTGCTTTTCCTCATTGTAGTGATTCCGCCAGCAACTCCATCTATTGATTTTGACTTAAGGCTATCTTGGCCACTGCCTTGGTATGCCAGACAACTAAGAAAGTAATTTTATAGTGAAAGTGCAGCTATGGCTGTATGGAATTTATTGTCTTTATCATACACTAAGGAGCCGGCTTTGCAAAACACTGGAGTGACCTGTAAGAATATTATTTACCACGACATTGGTGAAGTTCCAGGCTGTTTCCCCCTTAGAATATGTAGGATTCAAGAGTCAAGGGGAGCAAGCAGTAATGGTTTCTCTATTATCAAATAACTCTTCTCCTGGTAAAAAGTACTGTTTTAGTCATTGCTTAGTCAGAAAAACAGAAGTGACTCTAGGTATTTCAAACAAAATTTTAATATACATACATAATATTGTTGGAAGGGCTGGAAGAGAAAAAAGGAGAAAGTGGGCATATCTAGAGGCACAAAAAAGAAGAGAGTTTTTAATGCATTTTGAAAATATCTTGTGTCCTGATGCCCTTTGTACCATAGGAACACGATACATAATTAACTGTGACTGTTTTTTAAAAAAGTCAACAGTGAGCCTATGCAGTATTTTCTGTGCAGAAAGAGGCATTCTTCAGTTCAGTATGTTGCATTCTGTGAAGCTTTATTTTTGCTTTACATATTTCAGCTTAGGGCAGCCATCTGTCCTCAAAGCAAAACAAAGAAAATATAACTTATTTTCAATACCATTAATTAGGAATTAGTTCTTTTCGTAAATGTATAGATTTCCAGAGAAGTTGCAGAAAGATAATTGTATTATAACCTGAGGCAACATACTTTTCATACCCATGCATTTTCAGCTTTCTGTTGAAAGTCATTTTAAAGATTTTATCTATTTTATTTTAGAGAGAGTGAAATTGTGTGAGCAGGGGTAGGAGGAGAGGAAGAGAATTTTAAGTAGACTCTGCATTGAGCCCG
>PITA01022322.1:0-30585 GCA_004023965.1 Spilogale gracilis | reverse complement strand
CACACACACACACACACACACACACAATCATGGAAGACTAGGAGCAACATTTCAGAGAGTGAATATTTGGATGGGGAATCATGTAGACCATGGGTTTTTTGTTTGTTTTTGGCTTTTGTTTTCTAAAGAAGCAATTCTCATCTTTTCTGTATTGTGATGAGACTCTTCCTAGAGGCAGGTGCCCTGAAGTCAAGACCTCCATAGAGTCCCTTCCAGAATCCGAAAAATGCAGGCAACTATTTTTCCTGATCTCCCATCTTCCAGACAATACTTTCTCTTTCCCAAACTAAATTTTTCTAGTATCTTTAGCTCTTTTAAACAGAGTCCTGGTTTTAAAACTACAGTTCTAGAGAATATATTAGTAGGAAAGGATAAAATGGGAAAAAGAAAGCATTTTGAGTATGGAAATTATTTTCTGTAATTCTAACTTCAGTGTTCTTAGAACCAGTTCCAAAATGGAAGTAATAAGCTATTGTAGGATGGTTTGAGGATGACGTGAATCAGTCCATACAAAGTGGTTGGCAGAATAAAGACTCAAATGTTAGATATGATTATAAATATGATTAGTACCATTATTGTTATGTAACAATAATGGTATGCAATTTTCCATCATGACCTTACAAAGCTATCTGTGAGGGGTGCCTAGGTGGCTCAGTCACTTGAGCTTCTGACTCTTGATTTTGGCTGGTTATGATCTTGGGGTCATGGGATGAAGCCCCACGTGGGACTCCATGTTCAGAGGGGAATCTTCTATCTTCCTCTGCCCCTCCCCCTTCTGTGCATGTACTCGCTCTTTCTCTAAAATAGATAAATATTTTTTAAAAAGTTACTTGTGAGAAGCATATAACTTATTTCCCATAGTCACTTTTTTTCCCTGCTTTATCTCCTCTATGTTCTCCCTGCTATTTTATCACCTCCAAGTAAATTTAAATCTTAACACAATTTCCAATATATTTTTTAGGAATGATTTGTGCAGATTTATTTATTTTTTTTACTTGGGTTGTCTTGTCTTAGGAAATTGCTGGGGTGAGGGGAAAAATACCACAATTTTAAGTCTGCCCAGCAACTGAAATTGAAGAGTATAAAACAGATCAACTTTAGAGGAAGCTTTTCTATTATATGCATTATGAACTCTTACAGCCTGTTGTGGACATAGACACCAACTGAAGTCTGCTGAGCCTTGTCACATAGGCCAACTCCAAAGTCACAAGTCACCTGGGAGGCTTGATCTTGGCACTGAATCCATACAAGACCCACTAGTTTTGTCTAACTTCTTTTGCTGCTAGTGGTCTTCAGAGGGAAGATGGGCTGTAGCTTTTTCTATCACTGGAAGATGCAGCAGGGTGCTAGAGGGCTGAAACCTTTTTTGTGGGTAAGGAATATGCCATTCTTTTGGAACATCTGTCACAAATGTGGTAAATGGGGTGAGTCCGCATGACAGTCATAGAGTAGCATTTGGGTTCTTCCCCCCCTGTTGCTATGGCTGAGCTGGTGGGAGTTCATGACATTCTCAGGGGTGTGTTAAGGTCAAGAGCATTTGATCGTAATTACCTGGGAGGCATATAACTAATCTGCACACCTAATGTACAGTGTGGGAGACATTTTTTCTAGGGAGTGATAAATGGCAACTACTTAATTGTTTGGAGGAAAAGTGGTGTAGTTTCAATTTGGCCTGGTTCCCAGTCTGGATAACCATGAGTGCCTTCCAAAACAGCATCAATAATAACATTCTGTAGACAGCTAGACCCCATTCCATTGATATTTCTTAGAGGCACTATTTTTTACGTACATTCTCAGGGGAGGGCTAGTATAGTATTCTTAGTCTATTTTCTCCATTAGGGAAAATTAGATATATGAAAGTCATGGCTAGTGCTCAAAATCACACAATGATATCAATGCTAGGGACAAAAATGAAACCCAGGTGACCAGTCCCTTTGTGAACTAGAATGCATGAGAATGAATACTGCGGGATATTGTATTTGAAGTTTTTTCCCTCCCTTCTGAAATGGGAGTGAAGAAGGATGTTAGATATTTACAAAAACCTAACACAGTCCCTTGTACATAATGTTAAGTGAATAAATGCACATTTCCTTCTCTTTCCTTCCCCTCCTCTTCCTTACCTTTCTCCTTTGAATTCTCACCTCTGCAAAACGTCTCATCTGAATCTTCCAATAATTCTCTCTCTCCAGGAATTAAAGGGAATTTTTCTCTCTCCCCTGTTACTTACTTTCTCCTTTCTGCTCCCTTCTCCCTTCTAACTCCATTCCTACACGTCTTCAAGGTGACAGAGATGTATCTGGGAAAGAGTTAACCAATCAAAGTCAACAGATGGTGGTTCAGTACAACAGATCCTAGAGAACGAAGAGATGAGAGCTTCTTTTTTTTCCGCTTGGCCTTTGGAAACTTGAGAAAATAGGGGGGAAAATAAGTCCTGTGGACTCGTGTTTGATTTTTCACAACTTCATGTTTCTCTCATTCTTGGCCAGCCTTGCCACCTGCCGGCAGCTGACCCCACAGAGTTAAGGTTAGCCTGACAGGAAGTGCTGAAAGGATGTCGACAGAAAAGTTCGATAGTAGAACACGCTGTGCTCACAGCCAGAGTTTTCTCACACACCTGTCCAATTAAGAATCTGGGCCCATCCTGAATAAATTATATTGCAGCTTTCACTCTGAAGTGAAAGGAGATGCTGTGTGCTCCTGTTGGAACCAGACTCCTCCTGGGATCATGGCAAATGCACCTGACCCAATGTCCGAGCACAGGGTGGGGTTCATCTGCTCCAGCCAGGTGTGTAGCAAGCATCAGGGCCACTTGGTGTTGGCCTGTAGGAGCGCCAAATGCTCACTTCCCAATAGGTCTTTGTTTTCAATGGTCAGTTAACTGTATTCGTCTTTATGATGTCTGCAAGGTATTTCAGCTAAATGATAGGGAACCTCATGCACTAGCCAGCTGCTTTTGGCTTATTGCTGTCTTCATCTTTCATTGTTTTCTTCCAATGAGGAAATCAGGTTCTATTTCAGCAAATTTAGGAATGCCAAAATAGAGAAATTCTTTTAATGTTAGTGATGGCTTATACTTCCTGGTTTATGCTCACATTTGGGTTCATGCCCCTCATTAGTGACTATGTCCTTCTTCCTTTCCTTCCTTCCACACAGGTGCATGTACCTTCACACACACACAGACATACACACAGGGTCTTTACATCAGGGAAGAGAGAACTGTGCTGTCCACAGTTGGGAGATTTACATAGTATATTTTCAAGTTGTGTTTATGACCAGGATCCTGATATTGCTTAGGGTGCTGAATGAGAAACAATTCAACAGAAAGAAAGAAATGTCAGGAACATGACCTTGATCCAATGACAATGCCTCACACATCAGAAAACAGCTAGAGATGCTTAGCAAAATATACCCTCTGTTACTCGGATTTGTTCATTGACTTACTTTTCATAAACTTAGAAAAAAACAGCTACAAGTATGAAACTGTTAAGAACTAATTAACTGAATTCTATGTGAGAATTAAGTCATCAGGATGGTATGGCTTTGATACCTATTTAATGGAATACAGCACAGAAAGGAGGAACTCATCCTTCCTGTCAGGGCCTCTGTTCCTAGGTATCTCAAACTGCTACTCCTGACCAACCCTCACCCTCAGTGCACTAGTTATCATGGTTCTGGAGACTGAAAGGGTCTGCAAACTGCAAGGGTCTTGGTGGTAATGGCAGGAGCAGCTCTAGGACCACTTGGCAGGAGCCTCCTTGATGTGAGCGTTCACACTAGTACAGCAGTGAGGAAAGACGAGACATCCCCTGGAAGTCATAGTCATAGCAGATCCTGATCACCAAGGAGAGTGGGAAAATGATAAGCAGGTGCCCCTTGGAACTTGTGGAATAGTCTGGGGATTCTGAGATAGGGCTGTAAATATTGCTTCAGTAGCAGGTGGGGCTTAAGTCATAAAGACACAACCTCCTCCACCATTTTTATCCCAAGGTAGATATGTCCTGAAGAAACACTATTAGCCATGGAACAGTGAAATAAATGCTAACCAAAACCATCTGAGAGAGTTCGAGAACAATGCACTTCACTATTAAAGGTCACAAATCCCATAAGAGGTAGTTTTGGGGGGTAAAAACACAGTTATTCATTTCTTTCAGTCAGTGAGTGAATATTTTTTGCTACATTTGTGCAAGATTTTTTTTAACCCTTTAAAGCATAACCACCTGTGAGTGGCACGGTGGCACAGTGTTCATGAACATGGTCTCTGGTGGCGACTCCTTGATTTGAATCCTAGCTCTGCCTCTTGTTAGCCATGTAACTTTGCACAAGTCTGTAGCATTGTGCCTCAGTTACCTAAGGCATAAGAATATAACTACATCATAGGGTTTTAGTGAGAATAAAGTAAGTCCTTATGAGTAAATCTCTTGGACAAATGTTTATGTGAGCAAATCTCTTCTACGAGAAGATTGAATTGGTTTTGACTCAAAATCATTCTAAAAGCAATTAGCAAGCCATACGATTTCTAATTCAGTGGCTAACAAAACAGGGAAATAGGGTCTTGGAAGGAAACAGCTGCAAACACATATCATACATACACATTTAAAGGGGACTGCCAGTTAAGAGTCAAGGATAACACCTAAGAAATAGCTCAGAATAAATCAGAATTGTGTGCGATCCAGTGTTGATTCTAATTAAAAATGTGCCAAAAGAATGAAATTGGCTCCTAGGAGGCCAGCAAGAGTTGCTATCATTGTCTAAAATATTTCCCAAGATATTTTATGGACAAGGTGGGAAGTTAAAATAATGGAATTGTTGGGTGCCCAAGAAAAATTTTAGAAGGCTTTTTTTTTTTTTTAATTTACTGCAGACCATCATATCTATTCTCACTATTTAAATCAACTTAGAAGGAATGGCAATCTCTGCCTTTCTTCATAGAGTACCGTTGGAAAATCAGTCGTGCAGCAGACCATTGTCAAGGAGATTCAATTCTTCTCTAGAAGCTTTCATTTATTCATTTACAATACTTTTATTGAACTTCTAATATCCACCGATACACTGAATAATCAGCTGGGGACATAAGGTCATTGCCAACAGTGAATACTTGATATTAAAGAAAAGAGGGATGCCATCAAACAACCAGACCACATCTGGACAAACACTCTAATAGAAGAACATTCAGATTAAAATTCCAGGCTGGTCAGTGTGTAATTAGGGGTTAGGGGTGCAGGGAGATTGTTTCAGAAAAAGGCCTGGGTTCTTCTGGGTGAGCAGAAGTCAACCAGACATAGAGGTATGAAGGAAGGATGCTCCATATGAGGGAAGTCATATAAATTCAGGGAAGCAAGAATGAGCATGGACCCTTGGAGAAACCTTATGCAGCTCAGCACAGCTTTCCACTGGGAAGGAGGAAGTGGTAAAAGACAAGGCTGAAGAGACAGGTCCAGGGAAAGATAGAAGGTCATAAGGAAGTGTCTGTGCTAACCTAAGTTGTCTGAACATGACTCAGTGGAGCCTCATGGAAGGAAGTAAGGACTATTGGGAATGGTCATGGTCAAGGCAGAAGATTTGGGTGCTTGATAATGATAAATTTATTGGTCCCAGGGAGGCAGAGTATATGGTGGAGCATTCTGGAGCCAGACTGGGTTAAAGCCAGATGTATGCTTAACAGCTCTGTGACTGTGGATATTATCTGAACTTTTTGTGACTCAGTTTCCTCACCTACAAATAAGACTTTGGAAGTGTACTGTTTAAAGGATTGAATGAGTTGTACATGCTCTCAGAAGAGGGAGTGGCATCTGGGAAGAGTAATTCATATATAAGTAAGTATTCAATAAATATGAATGATTGCTATCAATGCAGCAAGCTCTGATGGGAGACTCTCCGACTCTATTTGTATAGACTTGGAACTTCAACAAAAGCTGTGGAGGAAATATCAACTCTGTCCTTTCAAATGAGGAGGAAGCATCAGTAGGAGAAGTATCGTCATCTATGACAAATACAGATCCCTTGAACATTTGTTACTCTAAACAAAGAACTAAGTTTGATGGAGGTATTTTGATTGTTTTGGCTTGCTACATGGACATTGACTAAAACAAAGTAAAGAAATCAGCCATTTAAAATTCAAAGATAGGAAAGGTTATAAAATTAAAAAAAAAAAAAAGAAAGAAAGAAAAGACTTCCTCTTTTCCCTGGTCTCCTAGAAGCCTCCTTTTCCTCTTTTGACTTAGTTTTTATTCTGCTTTGTTCTGTTTTGTTTTCCCACATGCATTCCCCCTCCTAGGAATGATGTATCCTTTAACACAGGCAGACAAAATACCCATGCACACAAACACAGACTGACATTGATAGATAGAGATACATCTTATATAAATGATATATACTGACATGTAACTATTTAACAGCTGAAACAATATATATCTTAGAGCTTTTTCAATGGCAATATATGTAGAACCACCTTATCTTCCTAAAAACTTCATACTGTTTCATTATATGTATATAGAATAATTTATCAACTAGTCCTGTATTGAGGATAGCTGTATTTTTGTCCAGGAGTTTATATACAATTCTTCAATTTATAGACTAATATATACATTATTTCACACAGCAGAAATAATACCTATAAGTAGTATTTCTGAGTCAAGATTATATGAATTTTTAATATTATAAGATTGTACCTCCAAAGAACATTTGGGATGATTCTATTTCAAATATTCTAGGAAGTAAAACAAAATTAATGTCAACTAGGTAATATTTATTTTATGTAGCATTTAGGTTAAATATAAGATAAAGCACAGTTCTATTCTGTATGTGCTTTATATATATTTTGTTAGCTCCCTTTAGGCACAAAAATATATATGCCCATTTTTGAAACAGAATATACTTTCACTATTTGAAATGAGTATAGGATTTTATAGTTGTGTCTTTGCTTTTGTTATATAAAGTTCATCATATCAATGATTCGTTTGGTGCTGAGTTCTTGTTCTAAAATGCAGTCCTGGGGCACCTGGGTGGCTCACTTGGTTAAGCGACTGCCTTCGGCTCAGATCATGATCCGGGAGACCCGGGATCGAGCCCCATATCGGGCTCCCTGCTCTGCGGGAAGCCTGCTTCTCCCTCTCTCACTCCCCCTGCTTGTGTTCCCTCTCTGGCTGTGTTTCTCTCTGTCAAATAAATAAAATTCTTAAATAAATAAATAAATTAAAATAAAATAAAATGCAGCCCCAAATCTCCATACTATTTCTTCTTTAAAATTTATTTATTTATTTTCAGTGTTCCAAGATTCATTGTTTATGCCCCACACCCAGTGCTCCATGTAATACGTGCCCTCTATACTATTTCTAAATACAATTTCTAAAATACAAATTTGATCATGGCAAGTCAGAGCTTAAAGCCCTTCAATAGTTACTTAAAGCCTCCAAAAACCTACTAGGTTAAAACCAAAATAAAACGAAATGAAACAATCAACCAAGGCAAGATCTTTGTACGTCAAGCAACTCGTCTACATTGTGTTCAAAGGGCATGGTCACACATAACACAACAGTAGTGGAGCCTCTGGAATTGGGCAGCAGCCACTCTGACCCTAAAAAACTCAGACCTATTAAGTGTCTGCCTTCCACTCAGGTCATGATCCCAGGGTCCTGGGATGGAGCCCCACATCAGGCTCCCTGCTCAGCTGGAATCCCACTTCTCCCTCTCTCTCTGCTCTTCCCCCAGCTTGTGCGCTCTCTTTCTGTCAAATAAATAAATAAAATCTTAAAACAAAAACAAAGCCAATAAAAACTCAGATCCCCTCCATTGTAAAAGGTTCGTGACTCTTCTCTAAAACTCACAACATGACTCTAAAGAAGAAAGTGCATGAACTTTGATATCATGATAGACCTATACTTGACTCTCTTCTCTGGCCTGTGTTTAAAACATAATGTAGTTTAAAAAAAAAAAAGTGTGTGTGTGTGGGGAAATTCTAGGTGATAAGAGATGGATAGGAAATAAGAAAGAATTCCACCCTTACTTAAACTAAAAGAGAATTTCATAAAAAAAAAAAAAACAGAAAAGAAAAGAAAAAGTCACCCCTCTCCTTTCCACTTGTATTGAACTGAAAATAACATCGTACGTACCTCCAAGCAGTTTTCTAGTGAATAAAATCAAGTAACACCTACAAATGCATGTTCTCTAATTTTTGTCTTTTCATTTTTCATCTTTTCCAGTCAGAGGATGTAAGCTATAATGTCAGAAACTGACTTGAAACTTTCATAGCTTAGTTGAGGAATTTACAAACTATCCAAATATTGTAGCAAATATTTCCCACTGCCTGTTCTGAGATGGGCTATATAAACTGTAAGCTGAGAACACATTTCCAAGTATTTTAAAAGAAAAATAATATTACATGATATGTGGAAGTTTATATTTCATTGTGCTTCAGTGAAGTATCAGAACATATTCATGTTTTTTTCCCTTACATATTATCTACAACTGCTTTCACCCTATGAGGCCAGGCTTGAGTCCCTGGGATGTAGACACTGCAACAGAGACTGGAAGGCCCCAAATATTTACTGTTCAGCCTTTTATGAAAAATGTTTGCTGATCCCTGACCTAGCCAATGTTACTCTAATGTGTGTACGTTATCATATATGTACATATGTTCATGTGAGTTGGCTAAAATACTTTAGACCTCTTTCATCCTTGCAAAAATAGAATGTTGGATATAGAGTTACCTACATTTTCTGGAGATACCTGAGGACTCTTCCCTAAGTAGTCGTTTATCCAGCCATTGAGTTGGGGGATTACTGTGCAGCTTATAATGACTATAGACCTAACAGAATTCTGCCTCTGGAAACTTACTGTGACTGCCTTAAATAAATCTTCTATGTAGTTGGCTCACCCAAAAATATCAGAGTCAGAAATTCACGAGCTTTCATAACTGGTTCTGTGCCTCCTTACTAATGGGTGTTTGCTCAGTAAATGTCTATGTGAGTGATAGAATTTGGTCTGAAGTTTTATTTTATTACAAGTAGGTGGTAAGATCATAGATGACTTGTTAACGCCCACCCCCTTCAAACTGCTCTCATTTCCAAAAAGAAGAGTTGCACATAATCAAATGGAGTCAGGGAAGTTTGGAAATCCACTTGATATTGTCTTGACAGATATGTTTTACACTTAACTAGTAAACCATAAAATAATTAGTGAATATTTGTACAATCTCTAAAAAATAATCTTCAGTAGAGCTTTCTCATTAAAAAAATCTAACATGTCATAAAACTACATTTATTCTTATCATTCTGGCTTCTGAATATAGACAGGACTGGAAACCATGGGTATGCACTCAGTACAGGGCCTTCAATAGGAATCTTAAATGAGTGAAAACAGAACATGAAAAGTGGGGAAGACAGGACCTGTGAGTATTATTTCCATAGAGAAGGAAGAAATGGGTTGGCTGGTTAGCCAGAATTCCAATTTCTCCCCCTTCTTCTCCATTGCTTGTTCCTATTTATGAGTTTATGAGGCACATGAATAATCATTTTGTTGGCATTCAAATGTAGCAAACATTCTCTTTTCCAGAGTGATTAGCTGAAATATGGATCTTGTGTATACATTATTCGTTTGATCAAGTTTGGACCCTAAAATTAGACCTCTTGTGTTCATTCTTTCATTCAACCAATAGGTATTTATTTACTATCCACAGGGTGCTTGGAAATTTCCTGGAAAAGAAAAGCACCTCAAGATTCTATATTTTTATAAGGCTTTATAGCTTAAGAGCTATCTTATAGTACACTGCTTCTAATTTATCTTCATATGGTCCCCATTTCCCCAGGTTCCGTCCAGCTTGTGAGTGGGGACATATGTCGCCACCGGGGACCAGCCTCAGCAGAGAAGTGGGTCCCGAACCGCAGGATGTCTGGTAGACGAAATAATGACACAGACACGGAAATCTGATGCAAGTTGACAGACCCGAGGTCGGTCAGGAGAGACCTATGAAGCAGGCTCATGGTCAGGCTCTGGCTTTTTAGCATTGCCTTTCTAGCTCTAGCTCTCTAGCTCTGGCTTTGGCCCTCTTGCTCTGCTTCTGTCTCTCTTTTTCTGTCTCTCTTGTTCTCTGTCTGCTTCTCTTTCTGCTTTCTTTGTTTCTCTGTTTCTGTCTCTCTTTGCTTCTTGCTTTTCTCCTCACTTCGCTTCTGTCTCTCTTTGCAGGCTCTCCGTCTTTTTCTCTGGCTCTGCCTTTGTCTCAGTCTCTCTTGACTGACAAGGGCCCCAGTCTTTTATTATTCAAAAATGAGGAAGTTGGGTGGTGCAGTTAAATCTTTAACTGCTTTTGCACCCACCCTAGAGACAGGATTAGTATTGTTACTACAGGGTACAGAGTAGTTGCTTAAACTCACAGAAGTTGAGACCATTGAGGCAGAGGGTTCAAGGAATACAGATAAGAGATACAGAGATATGATTACCAGGAGGAGGAATAAATGGAACTATGTGTCTTGGATAAGCACACAAAGGACATATTGCCTGGACCCACAGGGTACATGGCTTTCCGGGTTCTAGGCGGGGAAAGCCCAGAAGGGGCTTTCATTCACATTCACAGGTACCTCCACCAAAGTTTCTGGTGGCTTGTGCCTGGCGGGAGGGGTGGATCATGCACCCTCCCCGACAGACATTAACAGAAATAACCCAACTCTACTGGCACATTGTCCCTGACTTTATAGCTAAGCACCTCAAGATTCCCCTCCATTCTCTATACTAAACATTTATGGGAGTACTTAAGAACCTCACCTATATAATGGTGAAAACAAAAGAGTTATTTAATCCCCTCAATTTTCACTGTTGTCCAAAGCCCATTAAGTCACTGGAGAGTCCCCCTTCCAATGATCCAGGCACCCTGTATCCTGAGAAGCAGGTTCTCTGGATTCCTTGTCCTGATTTTCCTTCCCAAAGAAACCTAAGTCCTGCTTCAGAATCTCCTTCCATCCTTCCATCCTTCCATCCTGCTTAACCTGGAGCCCTTTGCTGTTTCCCTTGTATGGATGGAGGCATGGGTCATCTCCCCCAATCTTCGCTGTTTCTTCACTTGGCCACTAGGGTATCCATTTCAGGCATCTTAAAGAGCCCCCTCAGCTATGTCTGCAGGGTATTCTCCAGGAGAGCTCAGACAATGTTTGTGGTAGCGAACCAGAGGCAAAGATCAAATTCCAGTCTGTCTTCTCCACGCCCCACTGCCTCCAGTTCTATCTACCCTACTTAGACACAAGCCTCTGATGCCCTTCTTACCCAGCAAACTGAAGCTGGTAAAGGAGACCTTGGGGTCTACAGGGACATACACTTCATTTACAATAACCCTTCAAGGTAGACACAGCAAGCACATTCATACTGTGCAAGAACCTGAGTGATTAAATAACACATCTTTGATCACACAATTAGTAAGTAGCAAAAAAGGCATTTGAATCCGACTCTTACCTCGGAACACTTTCCTCCTCAGCTCTGACCCTAGGTCTCAAAGTGGTTGCATGTAAAAGCCTTTGTTGCAGGCTTCTCATCCCTTCACCAAATTTGAAAAGAAGAGGAGGATAAATGCTTGTCCTTGTCCCTTTATTGCCCCCCAAAAAAGGAGTTTCTACAGACTGCCTAACACTGAATATAAATCAGAAATGGGAAAAAAAAAATCCAGTTTGATCATGAACTAAAATCACATCCCTTTCATTATCTCTTATTCCCTTTATAGACAATGACTGTGAAAGCACATAATTGGGAAGAAAGGCTATTTTGCCCTGAATCTGCCACCTGAGGCTTGAAGAAGAATAAAAGCTTCTTGCTCTGGAAAGGATTTAGTGAGGTCAAGAGAACCAGTTGCCTAGTTTCTGCGTTAATGGATGGATATTAGTTGCCCGAGTTTGTGTTGGGACTTGAAATATTCAGACAGCTCTTCCCTGAATCCTAAATCCTAACCATATATACTGTCTTATACCTTTAAACACCAAGAATCCTTTCCAATATATATATATATTCAGCGGGAGAACATTTAGTACATAGTAACCAAGGACATGTTCCTAAGTTTAGTTGAAGCAAAAGAAAATATCACCACAAAACCTACAAAGCACAGGTAGGCAGCAAACTAAACAAAACTGATTTTTGTTTGGTTTTCTTTTGTTTGAAGTTACAATACAGAAGGATTATCGAGCTTCTTTGTGCCACGAACCCTTCAGAAATCTGACATAGCATATGAATCTTTTTAGAATATTTCTCAATGCACACAATAAAAATATGGGATTACAAACTAAACTATTTATATCAAAGTGTAGTTACCAAACTCTTTTTAAATGGGTTGTATAATTCTACATGCACTTCTCTATTAACACGTTATTTTAATTTTATTATTTTATTATTTTTGAGAAAGAGTGCACCCATGGGCAACAGTGGGGGGGGCGGTGGGGGCAGAACAAGAGGGAGAGAGAGAACATTAAGCAGGTCCCATGCCCAGCACAGAGCCTGACTCGGGGCTCGGTCTCAAGATCGTGACCTGAGCCAAAATCAAGTTGGAGGACATTTAACTGACTGAGCTACCCAGGTATTCCAACACTTGAGATTACAGAATCAAGCAAAGGGACAAAGTAGTGAGGTGAAAACATCCATAACAAAGTCACAAGTACTGATAATATTATTCTAGTTTGTTGGCTTCTTTAACACAAAGTAATTCTCTAAATTGACCTAAAGATTCAATTTTTTCTCTGTCCAAGTTAATGGACCCCTGGATTCTATCCTCAGCTCATTTGGGGAGTTCATGGACTCTCAGTTAAGCCTGCAATACAGTGACAAAGGGGCAGGACATAGATTGAAGATGACAGCCAGGTCTGGATGTTTATCAGCTTTTCTGTTAAAAAAAAAAAAAATTGGGGCGCCTGTGTGGCTCAGTTGGTTAAGCGACTGCCTTCGGCTCAGGTCATGATCCTGGAGACCCGGGATCGAGTCCCACATCGGGCTTCCTGCTCGGCGGGAAGCCTGCATCTCCCTCTCTCACTCCCCCTGCTTGTGTTCCCTCTCTGGCTGTGTTTCTCTCTGTCAAATAAATAAAATCTTAAAAAAAAAAAATTAAAGTAGTTAAGTGTTCAGCAGGTGTCCTGCTTCTCTCTTTGACGTCCTGCTTTTCTTTGGCTCCTGCTACCCACTGCTTCCCCATTGAGATGCCACTCACATCCACACCCTCTGTGTCTCTTTAATCCTGATGTTTAAAGCTCACCCCTTATATAAAAAGTGGCCTCTGGCTTACCTGAGACATGATCAGCATCTTGAAAAAATCCCCAGCAATGATCAAGGTCCAAGTTAGGGACCTTTAAGAACATGGAAATCTCCCCAGTGCTGCTTCTTTCCGAACTTGAACCAATACTTGTTATTCTCTGCAGAGAACTCTCTGGGAGAATAAAATGATGACACACAAAAGCAGTGAAGGAAAGTGACAGAGGAAGCAGGGAGAGTGCACAGAGACATGGGTCCTAGTAATTCAGGGGACAGGGTCTGCCACCCACACCCAGCACTGAAGAAGAGAGTAGAGGAGAGCAAACTCCCTCATCAGCAGGCAACGAGATGCACATTTCACACATTAATAACCAACCAAGAGCCCCACCTTTGCCCACCAAGAATTAGGATCTAAAGACTAGATCTGTAGGGTTTCCAGACTTGTAAAGAAGGCCCATGAGGATATCCCCTGTCCTCTCCATGTCATTCTGGAACCTTATGTAACAAACTCACCTAATAAGTATTAAAATCTCTAGGAGACTGTAAGCTTTTTTTTTTTTAACTTTACTCTTCCCTATTAATTAAGTCCAGACTCTGCAATGTTAAAAAAAAACTTGCAGATTTATATCTTATAGAAATGCAATGATTCATGTTCCATAGGAGAAAAGATAACTCCAAAGCTATGGTATTATTGCCAATAGGGCATTAAATAGTTTTGTTTATGATCTTATTCTGACATTCCTCTTGCATTATTCCTCTTATACTTTTTTATTGCCTACAAATAGCTGTTTCTGGGTTTGCTATCTTACCAGTTTTCTCACTAATTGATGGATTGAATAAAAATTTTGACATATGCTAATTGTATATTTGGACCATGTTTCTAACTTTTTGGAAAGTGTATTTTTTTAAAGATTTGTTTGAGAGAGAGAGCAAGAGAACAAGTGGGGGGAGGGGCAGAGGGAGAGAATCTTTAAGCAGATTCCCTACTGAGCACAGAGCCCACTGTGGGGCTTGATATCATGACCCATGAGATGGATGCTTAACCAACTAGGCCACCCACGTACCTGGGAAAGTGTATTTTGACAGGAGTTTGAACTGACTAATTTTTCCTGAGGTGAAAGTCAGGACCATCTCCAGAGTCACAGTGACCTTTATCCCTAGAAACAACTGAGTGGTCCCGGCCCTGGGTCTACTCCCTGGGTCTCTCTTGAGTGGAAGGATCTCAGATAGGTCAGTCCAACAGGAGTTTAGGGGGACCGTTGGCTTCAGTCACAGATTACATCAGTGGTTCTCAAACTTCAGAGCTTATTATGATCACATGCAGGGCTTGTTAGATCTCTGTTAAAACAGAGATCTTTGGGCCCCACTTCTGGAGTTTCTGATTCAGTAGGCCCAAGGTGCAGCCCAAGACTTTGCATTTCTCACAAGTTCTTAGGTTGCTGATGCTGCTAGTCTGGGAGGCTTTGGCAGAGGCCAGGAGACAGACTCAGGAGGTAGGGGGTGCAAGCCTATATTTTCAGAAGAATTCTGCCCTAACCCAATAACAGGAATGAGTCCTTAAGTTTGGTAACTTAGTGTCTTTGCAACTATTTTCCCCCCAGGACTTTCTCTGTTTTAGTTAGGTGCTGGGCATATTCTTCTGCTTTGTATTCTGGGGTTATGCCTTTCCTCTCCTTTCCTTCTTCCTTCTCTTGAACTACAGGCAAGTGTAAATGTAGCTTGTTGTTCTCTCCTGGCTAGGTCCTCAGCCCGCAGCCACAGTGCACAGATTTCTAGGGCTCTCGGCCTATCTCCCCGTGATGGCTGAGTAAAATCAGGGTGTCGTGGCAGCTGTACCCATTTGCCTGATGGATGGGTGCTGTCACCACTGCAGGCTATCTCCCCCTTGGCATCAGGCAGATAGATGGAGAGTCGCTCACTCACATGCACATCCCTCCATCCAGCTCATGTCATTTGCATTTCAACTAACCAAGGTCAGGATTGTGGGGAGCAAAAAGCAGTACAAAAAGCATTTTCTAGTTCTCTCTATTAGAGGACACATAATTGCCATGTACCATTTTTATGGCTGCCTGCCTATTCTCTTTTATTCATATGTTCATTAAGTACCCTCCAATTAAAAAAATCACCGATGAATCATTACTTTGTTCAGGCCTCCAGGTTAGGTTCTCAGGGATACTGAAAATAATAAATAACAAAAGAGGTTGTGAATCATGCCTTTCAGAAATTCTTCATCTTTTTTTGGAAGGGGGGGTTGTTAAGCTGCCCCACATGCATGGTGGCTAAAGAGGAGGGAAACAGTGTGGGTCAACTATAAGAGAGAGACCAAGGGGGGCCATGTGAGGTCAGAATGCATCATGGATCATGCTGGCCTTGGGACTTGGCTGGGGAGGCTGTGGATGGCGGGATGTAGAAGAAATCTAGGGGAGATCCAGTGACGACAGAAGGAATAGCCCTCTGGTGGGGGATGAATGACCTGTGTGGCACACATAGTTCAAGACTCAGATAATGTGCTAGGTTTATAACTTCAGAAGTCCCAAGCAGATATGACAAGTATGTTCAGCATGGAACAAGCTCATTTCAGGAATTCTGTACCAGAAAACAAAATGAAAAGGAGAAAGGACTTCAGTTTCAAAGGAAAGAGGTACCAGAGGAGAATTACACAACAGGCTTCCCCCAGTTACTTGGGGTCCAGTTCTTCATCTTTACCCAGCCACAGAACACAACTATATGCGGAAGAGAGGAATATTAATGTCCTGAGTACTGCAGAGACACAAGCCAACAAAGATCAACAGCCTGGCATTCTCACAACAGAAAACAAGCTTTGGAAGAGTGGAGTTTTGAAAAAGCAAGTGTGGTTTGGGGCTAGTTTGAGGTGGATTCTGCCCACCGTTCCTGTCCCTGTAGTTTAATAAAACCCGATTTTTTGCACCAGACTTGTCTCAAGAAATTTTTTTTTTTTTTTTTTTTTGGCCTTTGGCTCTGGACCCCAACGACATTACTCTAAAAACATACCAAAGGTATATGGAAGAGGCTGTAGAATGAGTATTTTGTTAAAGCAATAATTTTGCCTTAATGTTCTTTTCTGGTTGGGAGTTAGTCGAAAGGGCAGGTCTATGTGAGAAGGCATTCGTTTCCTTCAGTCAAAGGAATGGACACAACCAATAGGAACCTCTTCATCATCACTCATTTCTACCTCCTCCCCTACTTCAAAACAGTAGATTTTTTGTCGACCTATTAAGGGCTTTATGAGTCCTACTTACCATTCCCACAACCTCCCCCACTTAGTTATCCTCACTGACCCTCCTCTAAATGAATAATCCCTTCCCTGAACTTTATCTAGGTCTTTCATCCAGTACAAGCTATGCTCACTTTTTCATCCTCCTTCTTCTAAGTGTATCCAAATATCTCGTCTAGAACTTAGAGCATCCTAAGAGGATCTAGCAACTTCTTTAAAATCAGGCTGACCTGAGTTTTAATTCTAGCTCTATTCACAATCAATATCTGTATCAGGAGAAATCATTTCGTCTCAAATTCTTCATTTGTGTGATGGCACTAATGATACCTTTCTTGGAAGGGTGTTGTGAGAATTAGTTCATGCATAAGCCATGCCGAGGTCAATATGCCCAGTAAATCTATTCTTTAACTGGTGGCTGCTATTATTATTATTACT
Organism: Spilogale gracilis; assembly: GCA_004023965.1. Classification (NCBI taxonomy): domain Eukaryota; kingdom Metazoa; phylum Chordata; class Mammalia; order Carnivora; family Mephitidae; genus Spilogale; species Spilogale gracilis. The sequence continues at coordinate 13,706 of PITA01022322.1, read as the reverse complement.
ACTACTCCTCAAGCTGACCACAGAGAGTGGAGAGATAGCATGAATTAGTCTATATGGAAAGCAATGAACTGATATTAATGACAGGATCCAATGCCTGTATTTATAAGCTTTGATAAGTCTGAATACTTGTTTAGTTGAACTGCAGAGACTGTCCTTGGATGAGTCAAGAAACACTCTCTGGGATAAGAGCAACTGCATCATAATTAGACCATAGAGGCATGGATAAACACTTTCCTTGTTGCTTCATAAAGTGTGGAGCAGATACCCTGATTCTATGGTGGGTTTTGTTTCTGTTTTGGTTTTTTTTTGCTTTCCTATATCTAGGTTATGGTTAAACAGTTGAGGAAAAGAAAAAAAAAAAGTACTTGCTGTTTTGCAGGTTTTGATTCCCAAGAATGTTTACCATTTCATTTCAGCCAGAGACAAAAATCCTTTTCAATTTCCCCAGTCTCCAATTATTCATGAAAAATATCAGACTGAGAAACAAAGGCTTTTCTTTAGGAAAAAGAATGAACGAGTGTTTTTCAACCTCAGCAACATCAAACAATCTTTCACATTGAATGGTGACAACTTCAAGAGTAAAGGCTGTGATTCTATCATTTTGCTGAAGAAACCCTTTTTTTCCTGGTGTGCTCTTGTATTAATAATTTAAAAGTCAGCAATTTCCAAACCAAATTATTCTTTGCTTATAAGAACTACCACCAGGTACCTGTGTGTCAACATCTGCCCCAAATCCTGGGGCTAAAAGATGGCACAAATAAATTAATATCCAAATTTTTGGGGGAGTCAAAAATAAAGCAACCAATTTAGAAGACAATGCTGTGGATCCTTTCTTTAACCATGGCATTTTGGTTATATTATTTAGAGAAAAATAAAGAACAGTAATTTTTATAAGAAATGAGAGTTTTGTCAACAATTAAAGCATTAGAATAAAAACAATAATTTGGGCAACATTTATTCATTTTCTGTTAAGTGTCACAACAAAGATATATACATTTCGGGAGATAGAGTAACTTGCGTATATATAAACTTCAGTATAGTTGATATATAGTAGTGTATCAGATTTAGGTGCACCACATAATATTTACATAATTCTACACATTATACAATACCCACCATGGGAAGTATAGTCACCGTCTGTCACCATACAACATTATTATGATATTATTGACTGTATTTCCTATGCTGAACTTTTTATCTTTTCATCGCTGAGACTTACTTATTTTATAAATGGAAGTATATACCTTCTAATCCCCTCTACCTATTTTGCCCATCCTTCTACCCCTCTCTGGCAACTACCATTTTTTATTATAGCACATCATCTTCTCTCTTAAGCTTTGCAAAGCAGAATTTAAAAATAAAAAATGTATACTATAAGGGGTGCTTGAGTGGCTCAATCAGTTAAGGGTCTGCCTTGGGCTCAGGTCATGATCCCAGGGACTTGGGGATGGAGCCCCCAGTCTAGCTCCCTGCTCATCAGAGAGTCTGTTTCTCCCTCTCCCCGCTGCTCATGCTTTCTCGCTCCCTATCTCTCTTTCTCTCATTCTAAATAAATAAATAAAATATTTTTAAATGTATAGTGTTCAAAATCCAAAAGTGGATTATTGGTCCGTCCAGGTTGGAGCCAGTAGCTCACAGGCATCATAGTTTTTCCAATCTGCAGCGATAGTTAACAGTCCTCAAAAACATATGTCTTAGAGCTTTGTCTTTCTTGTTCCTTCTATTCTTAACTAGCATAATAAGTGAAATTCCAATACAAAATAAATAACTTTTCCGTTGCCAGGAAGAGCTATTTAGCTTAAAATAGACGACCTGGTTTGGGGCCCCATTTGGGTCACTTCCTGGGAGAGCCCCCCAAACCTTGGTTTACTCATTTGTAAATTACAAATACTAGCAGTACCTAACTCAAATGACAAATATGTTGGTCCATGTAAAAGCTCTTTCTACACAAAAAAGAGCTGTAGAGAGGTAAGTTAATATCTTTACATTGGGTAAGGCAGAGAAAACCAAAGACTCATTTTATGGGAAACTGGTAAGAGGGTTATTTTTCTTTTGGCATATACAAGAGATAAGTAATTGAGTAGTAATTGATATCTTTTATTTTTAAACTGAAAGAAGGAGAGTGTGTATGTTTAATCAGAGATATATTTGTGTATAACCTGTTGAATAAATAATTATTTTTGAAAGAAGTGTGTTTGAGATCCAAGAGGTCTTAACTTCAACAAGAGCAGAGCCCTTTCTGCCTTTACCCTACTACACTTGCTCTCACCTCAGATACTCTCTTTCATATACAGTAGGTGCTTAATAAAACATGCTGAATGAGTAAGTGCCTGAATAAATAGTTGCTAGTAGGGGTGCCTGAGTAGCTCAGTTGGTTAAGCAAGTGCCTTTGGCTCAGCTCATGACCTCACGGGTGCTGGGATGGAACTCCTGCGCAGCAGGGAGCCTGCTTCTCCCTCTGCCTGTCCCCCTTACTCATGTGCTTGCTCTCTCTGTCTCTGTCTCTGTCTCTGTCTCTCTAAATAAATAAATAAAATCTTAAAAAAATAGTTGCAGGTTGTGTCCCAACCTAGTATTTTTGGTACTAAAAATATTGCATCATCTTCCAAGAGAAAAATGTTTAATCATCCTCTTAGGTGCCCTAAATAAACTCTTGGAGAGACTTTCCTCACATCTTCAAATACACATGATCATCTCACTTTCATTAACTTCCTTCTAGGAGCTTACCTTCTGTGGTTTGTGCCAACAGGTCAGCAGTGTTTTCTATAAGGGACAGAAAGTAAGTAATTTACGCTTTGAGGACCATATGTTCTCTGTCAGCAACATCAAAGCAGGTGCACATAAATGAATGGGCATGGCTGGATTTCATTCAATGGATGTAGAAAATTGAATTTCACCGAATTCTCCTATATCATAAAATACTATTATTCTGATTCTTTTCAAACTTTGAAATACAGAATAGCCATTCTTAGTATAAAAATAGGGGTGCGGGGCATTTGGCTCAGGGTGGGAGTTTATGGACAACTGCCCTCTCCTGATGGCAGCTTGACAGGAAGCACTTTATTTTAGGTGAGCGCCCAAAGTGACACGCGAGAATCACTGAAAGAGTCTATCCTAGGGCACACTTAGGAAAAGCTGTAAATAATGCTATTCATTATGGAAAGGCTCTGACCCACCTTGCCCAGACAGATTAACCTCTTCCCCTTGTAATAGTGGTAACTCAGCAAAGAGGTGTTTATGTTCTTGCGCCCTGAGGTTCCGCCCTTCCTCCTTTCCTCTCTCCTCTCTGGTTTTCCTTTGTGACAACCTTGAGTTCACAAAGACTTATTCAGGCAGTTGATAGACTCTTTAATTCTCCCAAGATTTCAGGGACAGAGAGAAGATGCATTTAATGCAGCTCTCTGTTATCACAGGTTAATAGGACACAGCCCCTGCCCCTTTCAGCCTCTGAGCTGAGAATGGCAAAGCGTGACTTCTTTAGCAGTCCTTGGAGGGAGGTTAGAATACAGCAACTAGAGGCCATTAAAAGAGAACCGGCAGCTAATCAAGTTGAGGCTAAGAAAATTATTTCTGACTGAGTGAAAGAAGGGTAAGAATGCTGGATTGGGGCGCCTGGGTGGCTCAGTTGCTTAAGCAACTGCCTTCAGCTCAGGTCATGATCTTGGAGACCTGGGATCGAGCCCCGCATCGGGCTCCCTGGTAGACAGGAAGCCTTCTTCTCCCTCTCTCACTCCCCCTGCTTGTGTTCCCTCTCTGGTTGTGTTTCTCTCTGTCAAATAAATAAAATCTTTAAAAAAAAAGAAAAAAAGAAAAAAAGAATGCTGGATAGTCCTGTGTGTGTGTGCATGCGTGTGTGCATGCGTGTGTGTGTGTGTGTGTGTGTGTGTGTGATTTTTAAAAGTGGAGTAAGATTTCCAGTGATTTGCAAGATTTGCAAGATTGTTCTGGCCATGGGCACAGAGCTTTTTTGGAGTGACTCAGTTGGGTCCCATCTCAGGTAGAAATAGCAAATGACCCTAAGCAACTTCACTGCTGCAGTATATGAACTTGGAGGTCCCCCCAGCTCTGACACTGGATGATTGTGGTATTCTGCTGATGTATTATTTTTTAAAATATGCAGCACCTGAAAACTATTTCACATCTTCTTTTCCTTCTATGGCCTTATTAAGTAAAGAATGGTAAATCTCAAGAATTTAAGAGGAGATATTACTAAAATTGTAGGGCCATGGTCAGAGAGTGTGTTTTCAACTCTGAAGAATGGACTTTCACTTACAATTATAGGAAAAAATGAAAATCTGTCTTTCAACAGCAAAAAATATTTGTTCTAATTTGGATTCACTTGGCATATGAACCTTATAAATCCTGGGCCTCTAAAACCTCATGTTTACACAACATATCTTCTTAGTTCATTTTACCTTTTCTTCACCTCTGGGCTACCTCCCCTCCAACACACCTCCTACCTGTCATCTTCCGTTCCCTGTGATTCCCGGGCATCAGCGTGGGCCTCTAGTCTTAGGACCACCTGCTTATGGGAAAAACACATCTCTATCCTTTTCATACCAAACACCCACAGGCACACATATTTTTCAAACACATTCACATCTGCTACACTCTCTTGAAATAAACGATTTGTTTTTGTTAAACATGCTGACCTGAAGATTTGAGCTGTTAATTTTTATGGAATGCAGTAACTACTGTATCCATGGACCCTCCCCCCCATCCAGGAAAAACATTGTCCAGATGTTCTTCAGACACAGCTGATGGTTGTTTTTAGATATGGCATTTATTGATTCCACAGCACGTTCCCTTTTCTGTAGTTCCTCTTGAGCGGTGAACTCGAATCCAATAATCACTGGCCCTTGCTATTATGGCTGCACTCCTTCAAGGATAATAGAGGCCCCTCTATGATGTTCAGGGCTTGAAAAGAGGAATGAATTTTCTAATTTGTCTTGCTGAAAATAGATGCAAGAGTTCCAGAAAGAACAGGGTCTTGAGAGACAGGAATCCTGTTTTTTGGTTTTGTTTTTTTCCATGACGCTCATGATGGCAGATTGTGAGAATAGCTCAGAATGGAAAACAATATCATAACATAACACATGGTGATTAAAAGAATGGGATTTGGAATTGGACAATCTGGGGTTCTACTCTTGGGGTAGCTACTCATCAGCTGGGTGATATTACACCATTTAGCTCAGCTCTCCGAATAGCTCAGCTCTTGGTGTCCCCATTATTAAAACTGGGGTGAATATAGCACCTATGTGTGTATTATTCATTCAATTGCAAGCAACATAAAATTCTAGTTAGCTGGCTTAAACAATAAAAGTGTTGAACTGGCTTGCATATTGAAGAACAGAGATAGGATAGTTGTTAGGGTTTCTTTGACTCAGTGGTTCAAGGATCTCAAGATCCTTCTATTTCTTCTCTCTATGTCACCCACTATGGCAGTTTATTCTAAGTTTGACTTCCCTTATGGTGACATAATGGCTGCAGCAGTTTCGAGGCTCATGTACCTGTGATTTATCATCCATACGAGGGAGAGAACCTCTAGTCAGCATCCTAAATAAGATCTTGTGCCAACCCTGAACAAAGGACTAAGACCATAGGAATGGAATGTGATAATTGGCTTAGGTCAACAGGGACATACCCTTGTCCTGGAACTGCATTCAGGATTTGTAAGAGTCAAGATAGGTGGCGCTTTGCTATAATAATACTAGGTGATGAATTTTAAGGGCTTACCATGATGGAAACTAATTGCTGGTTCAAGTCATACTCTTCTGTTGATCAAGTAACTCTCCTTTAAGGTGTCCATGGTTTTTGATCCGGTATTTAAAAATACTTTTTCTTTTCTCCTTCCCATGTATAGAAGATACTCACCCCCTTCTCAAGAGACATAACCCAAAATGTCATCCATATCATACCTCAATCACAACATCCAGCTGACACATGGGCTTCTCTGTCAGATCCGGATGTTTCTCTTCCCAGATGTTCAACCTGAACTAAAAGGTAGACTTATCTAGTTTTACATATCTGCATTGAATATACAATGGACCAGGAGAGTATAATCATACTGGATATGGAACCAGAGCACAGGGGCACAAGAACACCTGTCTCCTGGATTCCCAAGTAGAGTGGACTGTGGCCACTTGCCACTGAGAAAATCTGAAGGCAGAGAGCAAACTAGTGGTGAAGCAAGAAAAGAATTTATTTCAGTGAGGCAAACACCAGGAAAATACTGGATAATATCTTAAGGACTGTTGCCAAAGGGCTGAAAATACTTCCAGGTTTGTATAAGGAAAATATAAGGCAAGGTCAGTGAGTACCTGGAGCTGGGCAGTAACGGTCAGGTTGAACTTTGTCTGGGGGTCGCTCATGCCGGGTCTTGCTGGGCAGTCCGTATTGTCTGAGGGGGTGGTTTTGGTTCCCATCACAAGATGCTGTGCCCACAGGTCATTTGCCTGAATTAAGAGAGAAGCTGGAATGACAAACTTAATCAATTAGAAAGTACAGACTGGGCTCAAAATGATGAGAGTTGAAATTCTCTTTCAGACTATCTCATTTAGAAAACGGAAAAATAAGAAATGTAGTAGACATTGTTTATTCAGTGGATTCTGAGATCCTGAGATTCTAGGAACATGAAATTCCCATGCTCAGGGGGTAGAGGAAGTTCTTTGATTGGATTCTTCACTCCTACAGGGGAGTAATTTCTCTGTCCGTTGGAGATTCTGCCATTCTTCGTCCTCTCTAGCCAAGTCTACTCTGTACTTTGTAAGCATGCTTTCCTGGAAGACTCCATCAACTTTAATTCCTGCCTTTTAGTCATCAACAGTTTGGGAACCCCAGTGTTCCTTTAACACTTAGATAACAAAGCCTCCTTTGTCCATACTCTGATTTTTGTTTGTTTTCACAATGTAGTTTCTCCCCCAAGTTATTAGGTCTCTGGTTTATAGATTTCGGTTTAGTTCCATGGACAGGAAACACAAGCCTAGTTATTCTCCAGATATAGTTCTAAAATCTGACTTATTTCCTTAACTCTGTATCCTCTCCCTTTTCAATTTAGAAGTTACTCCCCTAAGTCTATTTGGAAGAGTAGGCAGGAATATCAGACTCTTAATCTGAGTAAGTTTTTTCCACTGATAAGTTGTATCTTGAGTTACTTTAATCAACTGAGAAGTTTCACTGCACTTTGGTTTCTTTACTGTCGTTTTTAAACCCAAATCTTAATATTTGGCGGTTAGGAACAGTAAGATTTTCAACCATCCAAGGATCTGAACATCTGGTCTTTGTATATTCCTTCAACTTCTGCTCACAAATGATCCAATTATGTTTGTTTTTATTGTTTCTTAATTTTTTTTCCAGTGTTCCAAGATTTATTCCCCATTCCCCACACCCAGTGCTCCATGCAATAGGTGCCCTCAGTACCCACCACCAGGTCCTCCCATCCTCCCACCCACTTCCCTCCAAGTCCCTCCAATTATGTTTTAATCTCATCTTATTCTGTAATACTGTGCCCAGCATAGTCAATGGTAATCAATAAGCACTCTCAACAGTCCTTTTTCCAAACTTTCCCCCTAGAGATAAAAATTCAGTAGATTTAATCTGTCTTTCTAGTTATAGCAGAAATCCCTATTATAAAACATTTTTGTCTCTGTCTAAAATGGATCTTCAACTTTCCAGGTTCAGCCATCAGTTCTCTCTCAGTGCTTCCTGACTCATAACTCAATGCCATATGCTTATGGATTTTTATTACTGCTGTTGCTATGTTAGTACACCACCCTTAGTGCCAAATTTTCTGTTAGTCATAACGTGTATAATATCGTATGCCACAGTAACAGATAAACTCTCAAATCTCAGGGGTTTAACACAAAAGAAGTTAATTTTTCTTACTCAACCCATTGTAGGCTTAGCAAGTGGTGATTTAGATCCCAGGATGTTTTAGTCTTATGGCTCCACTATCTTGTAAATTCCATGTCACTCTGGCTTCATTTTGCCTGCAGATTGGGGAAAGATAGTGAATATAGAGAAAGCACACAGGATACTAAACTATAAATAACACCCACCCCAACCTAGAAGTAGTACATTTTACACTCATGTTACTTACACTCACATGGTACTTACTTCACTGTCCAGGATCTCTCAGGTTGCTGACCCAGCTATAACAAATTTAAGGAAATTTAAGGAACCCATGGATGTTATTTAGTCCTAACAGTATCTACTGTGGAGCCATTCGGAGTACATGAAAAATTCTATTAGAAAGGGATTAGTGAAAAATGAATATTTGATAAGGATCCAATAATATCTATTACAATGCATTTCAGCAAGTTGTTGTGAAGAATATGTTTGCAAAATACATAGCACAGTATTTGACACGTAACATGTCCAGTAAACCGTACTTACAACTTTTTTTTAAGATTTTATTTATTTATTTATTTATTTATTTATTTATTTATTTATTTGGCAGAGAGAAACAAGGCCAGAGAGGGAAAGCAAGCAGAGGAAGTAGGAGAAGGTGAAGCAGGCTTCCCACTGAACAGGGAATCCGATGCAGGGCCGCATCCCAGGACTCCAGGATCATGACCTGAGCCTGATGCAGGGCTTGATCCTGGGGCTCCAGGATCATGACCTGAGCCAAAGGCAGACACTTAATAACTGAGCCACCCAGGCGCCCCTGTGCTTACAACTTTTATAATGTTTGTCATTACCACTACTTTCTATGTTAAATTGATATCAGATTATGAGCTCTTAAAGATTTCTTCCAGACCAAACATTGTACATTTCTCATTTTACCCTATGGATGAGAGCATTGACATTAAGATTTTCATCTTCTGTATGAATGTTCTATTTTATAATATTAACAACTTTTCTGACAGTTACATTCTCTTTCCTTTACCCATAAGTTGTCACTGCTGTTTTGTTTTGTTTTGTTTTCTCATGTCAACCATCACAGAGATGGACAAAATAAATTTGACTACAGATGCCCTCCCTTCTTCTCAAAGCCTAAGAGGGCTTGTTGGGTCTGGCTTGCTTTTCCCCATGGGTTGAAGGATCTTGTGTTTCAGACAAACACCAGAAAGTAAAGCTAACATGTGATCCCTAAATGCCGATATAGCACAATAAGGACATGGATAGCCTAGGAAACAGGTTTGTAGCGGGGCAAAGCAGTACCCCTTGATATTTGTGATATTGTGGATAAATAGCTTCTGTGGTTTTCTGGATGTTCAAAGAACAAGAAGACAGATCAATCTTCCTCTGCAAAAAGAGCTCCCTTCGTGTCTAATACCAGAAGATGGGAAGGTTCTGAAGAATGAAGTGAATTCCACCAAATGTCCAGAATATATCACTTAATAAAAAGCCTAAACAGGGGCGCCTGGGTGGCTCAGAACGTTAAGCCTCTGCTTTCAGCTCAGGTCATGATCTCAGGGTGCTGGGATGGAGCCCCACATCGGGCTCTCTGCTTGGCAGGAGTCTGTTTCCCCCTCTCTCTCCGCCTGCCTCTCTGCCTACCTGTGATCTCTCTCTCTCTCTCTCTCTCTCTGTCAAATAAGTAAATAAAATATATTTTTTAAAAAGCCTAAACAGATTAGCATGTGAATATAAATTAAATAAAATAATCACACAGAAAAATCAGACAATCAAAACTAAGGCACATTCTACCTGATAGCTGACAAGTATTCAAATTCTTAAAATCATGAAAGAAAATGTTAAATCTTACGTATGTCTTTGGAAAAGACAAAAAGGTATGACAACTGTAGAAACTATGTGGTCCCGGATTAATCTTGGATTAGAAAAAGTCCAGAGGTGCCTGGGTGGCTCGGTAATTAGGCGTCTGCCTTTGGCTCCAGTCATGATCCTGGAGTCCCAGAATTGAGCTCCCTGCTCAGTGGGAGGCCTGCTTCTCCCTCTCTCATTCCCCCTGCTTGTAGTCCCTCTCTGGCCCTGTTTCTCTCTATCAAAATAAATAAATAAAATCTTTTTAAAAAAAGTTTTAAGTATGGTTTCTCTCTGTGAAATAAGTAAAATCTTGAAAAAAAAAGAAAGAAAAAAAAAGTCCATTGAATTAGTGGGATAATTGGCAAAATGTGAATAAGATCTATAAATTAGACTGCAGTGTTTATTCAATATAATTTTTCAGATTTTGATAACAGTATTATGGTTTTATAAGAAAATGCTCTTGTTTTTAAGCAATAATAGCAAGAATTTGGAGATAAAAGGCCATCATATCTGCAACTTATTCTGGATTATTTCAAAAAACACATATGTGAATATGTATATGTAAATATGTGTGTGTAGAGATAGAGAAAAAATAAATTATAAAACAAGAGACATAGAATGTTAACATCTTGAAAATCTAAGTGAAAGGTACACAGGAATTCTTTGAATTATTTTTGCAAGCTATGTGTAAGTGAGAAATCATTTAAAAATAGAAACAAAAAGGAAAAGCAAAAGTAAAGTGAAAGTAACCATTTTCTATAAGGAATAGTACTACAACACACTGATCCACTAACCATTATCTGATTCACATTCCCAAGAAATATTTTATTTCATTACAAGACTGTAAGTAGGGCACCTGGGTGGCTCAGTGGGTTGAAGCCTCTGCCTTTGGCTCAGGTCATGCTCTCAGGGTCCTGGGATTGAGGCCCGCCTCCGGCTCTCTGCTCTGCAGGGAGCCTGCTTCCCCCTCTCTCTCTGCCTGCCTCTCTGCCTACTTATGATCTCTCTCTGTCAAATAAATAAAATATTTCAAAAAAAAAAGACTGTAAGTGAAAGCAACTAATTCTCAGATATGTGGTTTAACTGGCCCATCTGGTCCAAACACCATAAATACACATGTATTCATCTCACATACTAGCAAGCATACACACATACACAAACATTTATACACACACGGACATGCAAGCCCGCACGCAGGTTTTTCTTTTTGAAACTAACTGAGATATCAATATATGTTGCAGGATGATATTTGACAATATAAACTTAGAATCAATCCATTTGCTTTTGTGAAAAGCATAGTTAACATGACAGTATTACCCATCACAGACAACTGCCCTGATTTTAGAATTTAATAGTTCGCAAAGCAAAGACAGCCCACGGAACTAGTAACAATTTTATTAATTTTGGAGACATATGAAATAATTCCTGTGGTTTCAAGAATACCTAAACGTATCTTTCCATTTTTGAACGGGCTCAGAGACCCATTTGTAAATTAGGATATTGACCAATATTTTGGATCATTTCCAATACACACAGAGATTAAAAAAAGTATGGAGCTGAAAGGTGGAATTTAGAACTAAAATAGGTTCTATTTCAGGTTACAGAATCCTGGCTCTCCCATTAATTAGCTTTGTGATTTTTATGCGTTTCCTTCACTCTCTAAACTTCAATTTCTTCCTCAGTAGAATGCATATAATTATACCTATAAACATCTGAATTCATCAAATGGTATTAACTATGTAAAAGTAAATTTCAAGACTTTTAGCCCTTTTTCTATGTATATTTACGTTTAGGAATTCTTAAAATCATAAAGTTACTCTTATTCATAAGCAGAATCTTGGAAATTTAGTTAAAATAGTCTGTCTTTTTCTCCCCTATTATATATAAGGCTTAGAATGTATTTTTGACATATTTGGCTAGGATTAGGAATGAAACCATGCTGTAAGTGTTTTGTATGCACATGTACTTGGTTTATTTTTTCCCATTTAGTGAAACTTGCTCAGAAACAGAATAAAATCAGACCATGCTCTCACTAGCACCATATTCTAACCAATCCATTAGATAGTGGCAATTGAAAATTTCTATTTATATCCCATAAGCTGAAGTTTTTTGTTTGCTGGTTTTACAACTATATTTCTGGTATGTTTGTTTTACCATTTATATCAGTTTCCTCTTGCAGCTTTAGAAGATTAAAACAAACAATGGCTCCAACAGTATAATTTTATTATCATATATTTCTGGAAGTCAGAAGGCTCACTGAGCAAGACTCCAGGCATCAGCAAGGTCAGCACACCTCCCCCGGAGGTTCTAGAGGAGAGTCAGTCCCATACGCCTTCCAGTTTCTGGAAGCTGTCCACATTCCTTGAGTCATGATCCCTTCCCCATCTTCAAGGTAGCGAAGGAGTACATGGAATTATCCTGAGTGTCCTGCCTCCCTTGTTCACTTACAAGGAACTTGGTGATTATATCAGACATACCTCGATAATTCAGGACAATCATCCCATTTCAAGATCCTTAACTACATCACACCTGCAAAGTCCCATTTGTTAGATTCACAGGTGTCAGGGACCTGTACATGGACATCTTTGGGGGAATATTGTTCTGCCTCCTACACCACCCTTTTATATTTAGAGATCCCATATATAATGCATCTAAAATATTTTCCAGGTATTAGTTGACACATTTCCATGAGATGAGTATTGGGTAAACATCATCACTCTCACTAGAGTTGAAAAGACTGAAGCTCAGAGTAGTTACATGAAAGGCACAAAGCCATTAGAGGAGTCAAGAGGGGAGGAATACTGTGTCTTGAGCTCTTAGTGTTCTTTATCCAACAATGTAACTCTGTATCTTTGCAACCTCAACATCTACCTAAATTTTCTGGCGCAAATCTCACTTTGGAATCTGGTTCCTAAGAGTCCTGGTCATTTATATTTTCCAGGAGTTTGCCTTCTGGAAATCTCAATGCAAAAAATAAAACTTGTGTTGCTTTTGAAACTTTGGCATGCTCCAGGTGTCCAGGTGGGTATAGATAATGCTGAAAACCTCTTTTTAGTTGCTTTTATTTATCTGTATTTAATGCTTCCATAGACTGTTACAATTTTTTTTTAAATTCACTGTGTCTCTATTGTGTTCACACCTTGAGGCACTTTTGCAGAGAGCCTAATTTTTAAATTTTGAAAAAATGTATTAAGTGGAAACATATCTCAGGAAAGGAGCTTGAGAGGTCATATACTTTTGTCTCTCACCTGCAGGCAGAATTATCCCCCAAATCCTCTTAGATAAGTTATTTATTATTATGTTTGTTACATAGTGTCCAACAAAAAGGAATCCAGTAAATATGACAAGTAGATTACTTGAACAGAAACATAAAGAGAAAAAATGTCATCTTAAAAATAGATACATAAATATCTACATGGCCTTACCACCACAAATCATCCAGGGTTTAGATTACTATCTCATTCTGTAGAGGTCAAAAGTGTGGATCACCAAATTCCTTAAAAGGTCAAGGCTGTGCAAGTTCCTTTGATCAGTGCTTCTTATGAATTGACTTTATGTCCTAGTAAGATAGAACACACCTTAGGAACAAGAAATAATGTATCTTTTCTTCTTTGGCATTCTGATGTTTTCTGCAAGATACCTTTTTTAAAAGATTTTATTTATTTATTTGACAGAGAGATAGAGAGAACAAGTAGGCAGAGCAGCAGGGAGAGGGAGAGGGAGAACCAGGCTGTCCACTGAACAGGGAGCCTGAGGCAGTGCTCAGTCCACAGACCCTGGGACCATGACCCAAAGGCAGCCGCTTAACCAACTGAGCCACCCAGGAGTCCCTGTAAGACACTTCTTAAGCATGAAACAATCACAGAGAGCTTGTTCCCTCTCGGTTACTTAGATTTGCCAAAATAAATAAACAAAAATCTAAGGTCACCAATTTTAAAGTCATCTATGGTTTTAAGTGACACAATGTGTTTGTTAGTGTAGATATTTGTTCACCCAAC
>PITA01022321.1:0-30563 GCA_004023965.1 Spilogale gracilis | reverse complement strand
CTCCAATTTGTTTCTACCTTTTTGCCGATGTTCTTTGTCTCTCGTGGCGGTCCAGAAGTGGGAAATATCACATTTCAGGCTGGTTTCATGGGTGTTCACGGTGGTCTTGTAGTGGTTTTTTTGTTGGAATTCAGCTCTCTTCAGGGAACTCCCTGAAATGCGGTCACCTGGCCTTCCGCCATCTTGACCCCCCCAAAATATCATTAGGTTTAAGATATTTTTAAAAATGTGTTTGAAGACAGATAAATAATTATAAAATATTGACATTTTTAAAGCTTTGAATATATAGAACTTTGATGAAGCCATCTGTAGAAAATGATCTTCAACTGTTTGTAATTGATAAAAAAATGGTATGATTACCTCATTTCTCAAATACAGATTGATGTTATATTAAGTATTTGAAGAGTTTGATTTATCCAATCTAAGCCAGAAAATGTGCTATATAAATATTTAAATATCCAGCAATATTTTCAGCTAGCAAACATATTCCACTCCCCCACTTCCATTCCAAGAATACAACTTAAACTGACATTACAAGATCTTAATTCAGTGGGTTAGAATTAATAATGTTCCACTGTATCCTGTGATTGGTAGAAATCTGTTTACTTCTACTCAGCTCTCGCTTTGTGTTTAAATGTTCTGTTGACTTCACCATGAACTTCAAGGTGAACTTCATAGGTTCACTGAGAGGTTTATTCATTTTGGCAGAAAAAAAGGCTGACTCTATACATAGCTAAGCTTTAAACTACATTCCTGTACCTTGCAAAACCATCAACATTTTCTCCACAACTGGCTATTTTCCATTTTTGATATGATGAAAGCCAAAACAAGTTAGCTAAGAAACCAGAATTATTTTCAACACTGGAAAAGTGGAAAAAAAAACAAAAACAAAAACAAAAAGAGAGGGAGAGAGTGAAAGAAAACAAAAACAAAAATAAAACTCTAGGGATAAAATTTTGGTTATATTTTCACTGTATCGATCTTTCAATCTAATTTCATTTTAAGACAGAAATTGGATTATCTTTATTTTTTTCCCTTGAGAAGCTATTGAATTCACTATAAATACAAACATAAATTTAATTTACCTACACTAATCAAGTAATTAACCTTTCTGTTAGTATTTGAGAAATGAAGAACAAATGTAATTCAAATGTCATATATATACATAGACTGTTAAATCACCCTGTAATTCCAGTTTCAAGTCTTGAGGCACAGTGTGCTTCTACTCATCCTCAGTGTCTATTTATTAGACAAGTTATGTACTGCCCAAATTTGAAAGCATGGTTCTGAGTTATTGTGGACAAGTTTAGTAAAACATAAACTTTTCCCCAAACATTTGAAACAGGAAGTTTTAAAATACCCAATGGCTATTCCTTTCTTCTTATGTATAGTCTCATGAAGCATTATTATCTGACAACTAACTGCAGGGAGAAATTTCTAGATATGAGAAAATATTTCTGTAATCCAGCTAAAAAAGCCAAAATATTCATAGTAAATTAGGAAACCCCATTTCTTGTATTTGGATATTTTGAGCAATGGGGAGAACAATATTGTCCTAAATCTCTGACTGCTATTTCTAGAACCTAGTATAGAATTCTGAACTCTAAAGCCATTAACATGTAAAACATTCTAAGAGGATATTGCTGAGAAAATTAAATGTAGCTGATCATTGTAATGCTTTTAAATGCATTGCCATTCTTAATTCACATCAGTCAATTGCAATCATTAATCAAGTTGAATGCAATGGTTTGAGTGAACACTTAACATTGATTCTAGCTTAAATTTCACTGCAATTAATAACTTAATGATAAGTAGTGTGTGTAATATTTAACTATAATCTAGCTCAAACTGTCAATTAAGACAGCAGTGAAAAAGGACAAATCCTGTGACCCAAACAGAAATTATAAGGAGATCTTTTCTGATGTGAAGGAAAGAAGCCAAAGGATCAGAAGAGCAAGAGGAAGTTGATAATAGTTGATACATATTAAACTTACTGTTATGTCAACACTAACAAGTTTGCAGTGGTGCCTCTGAGGCCAAATGGAAAAACAGATGCACCAACAAACACAACAGTCCCTTGGGTGTTAGAAACAGCACTGATTTCAGACTCTCAAGCATTTTCTACTGAAATTCCAGACTGCCTTCCAAAGTGGAGTGTTCAAACACTTATTTATCACAAAACCCTATATTTTAAAAAGAAAACTGTTCACTTAATTTATCTCCTGGACTAAATGTGTTACTCAGGTTTTTGTGAGTCAACTATTCAGCTTTATGCTAGTCCTTTAATTTCACTGGCTCTAATTTTCCTCTTCTCAAAATGAATGTTTCAATAAAATAATTCATAAGGAATAAACCCTCGTTTCAGCAGTTTGATTCAAGGAAAACATATTTTTAGACCTACTTGAAGGAATACTCTAAGAGAGATGCTCATAATGCAGCTCCCTGACCAACAGTGTTGGCCTCACCCAGGAACTTGCTGGACATGCAGATTCCTAGGCTTCCTACTGGTCAAATCAGAAGCTCAGGTGATTCCAACAGACTGAAATTTGACAACACTGCTCTCAAGCATTATATGGTTCTATAGTTAGAAAAAAACAGGAAGGAGCAAATGCAAAATGGTTGCCTTGTCTCTCCAAAAGTCCACTAGATTGACAAATATTTAGAGCCAAAATTATAAACAGAACAACTAGTAAATACTTAGCAATACCAACTTTCTGAGAAGTTACCAACTGACTATATCTGTGAGCTGTTTTTGGAAAAGAAAATATCGATAGAATCAAAATGATGCTAAAACTCAATGGATAGGAAGAATTATTTACTACATGTAATTAAAATAGTAAAATTTTTAAAACGTTTGCTTTTTTTACCAAAACTATAGAGCCTAATTTCCAAGGTCCATGCAGTAGAGCCAGGAATAACAAAGGTGCTAATGAAAGTTGATCTAATTAGTATTCAAAGGCTGATGAAAAGTTGATTGATCCAATTTTCAGATATAAAGCCACAAACAGCTATGAAAGAATTCTGACATTGGAAATGGTCATTCACAAATTCATCAGTGCTGCCATTGCAATGCATTAATCAGATGTTATATGTACATGCAGAACCAGTGACAAGTCTATAGGTTATTAACAACACTAATACCAGTATATTTATATTTATGTATTTATATGCATATCTATATAAACTGAAATTCTAAATATTTGAAGATCTCCAATTGCATAAGAGGCAAAAAAAAGGAAGAAAAAAAAAGAAGAAGAAAAGAAACACACACACATACAAACCATGCAAAGATGAATAAACTTCAATGGAGAAAATTAATATGGGGGAGTAATATTCATCACACTTTATCTCATAAAACTCTAAAAAAAAAGGCAAATATAATATATAAAAAGACAGTTATGGAGAGCCTGGGTGGCTCAGTTGGTTAAGCACCCAACTCCTGGTTTCCACTCAGGTCATGATCTCAGGATAAGGAAATCGAGTCCTACATTAGGCTATATGCTCAGTCTGGAGTCTGCTTGAGAGTTTCTCTCTCTCTCTCCCTTTATTCTTCCCCCATGCCGTAAAATAAATAAATAAATAAATAAATAAATAAATAAATAAATAATATTTTAAAAGATAATTATATATATAAAAGATGAAATTGATAAATTACATATCAAAACTAGATTTGAGTAATAAAAAACTGGTTCTTTGCAAAGTTCTATGGAGACAATACAGCTTTGAAGTCTGAAAAAAATAAAAGAACTAAGGCAACATGAAGAAAACATATAAAGGATGAGAACAAGATAATAAATAAAATAAAGAAAATATTAAAGTATAAAAGAATACCATAATCAACTTTATATCAATAATTTTGAAAGTCTAGCCAAAATGGTTAATTTTTCCAGGAAGAATTATGTAACTTGCTGAAGACATAAAGTTTAGTGATGGAATAAGTTTGGTCCACATATAAAGATTTTCTTATCAGACATCTGCCTCACCATCCCCATTCTCTTTCTGGTATTGGTGGAGATCTACCTTCTTTCAGAAAGCCAAATATTTCAGGAAAGCAGAAAACTTTGTAACCCCACAGGGAAAATCCTAATGTATTTAATCCAATTCCAGAACCATGTATTAAATCAACCATGTTTTTCCCACTGATTTGAAATAGCTTAATCATTCTTTAAGATCCCATACATATGGCAGATCTACTTCTGGAATCTCTTGTTTTGTTATTTTATTGATCTGTTTGGATATTCCCTGTATTAATATAATACACTTTTACTAAGATCATTTTTTGGCTTTTTACAAATTTGTAATTTGTGGTACCAGAATTCCCAGACTAATTTTCTCATTTGATCATTTTTAAGAAGTAATAGCTTTGACCTTAATAAATGTTTTCATAATTTACCTTCATATTCATTGAAATAATTATTAAAAAGATTCTTAAAACTTTAAATTCTACTATTAATGTCCTTTAAAAGTATTTTATTTATTTTGAGAGAGCACAAATAGTGGGGGAGGGACAGACAGAGAGAGAAGCAGACTCCCCATGAGCAGAGACTCTGATGTGGTGTTCAATCCCAGAACCCTGGGATCATGACCTGAGCCTAAAGCAGACACTTAACCAGCTGAGTCACCCAGGCAACCCCTCTACTACTTATTTCTTATTTATTTAATATCTTATGTTCCTTTCACCATTTAAAACTATATTCTCATTATGCCAAGTAATTTTAGAACAAAGGAAGATAAATTGTTTTAAATAACATACAGGGTTTGACAAAAGTTGAATTATTATTTTCATTTTTCTTCGTTTTCATTCATCATGTTTGAAAAAAACTCTTTTGGTAATTCATTGTGTGTTAGAACTTTCATATTTCCCGATTTTGAAAAAAGTATTTATTTAAAAATGTATTTATAACATATACATTTTTCAAAATGTATGATTTTTAAAAAATGTATTTATTTAGAGAGAGTGCAGAAGGTCAGAGGGAGAGGGTAAGGGAATGAATCTCAAGCAGACTCCCTGCTAAAGCATGAAGCCCCAGGCCCAGGATCATGATCTGAGCGAAATTTTAAAATTTGGAAACTTAACTGAACGAGCTACCCAGGCACCCCTCCCCATTTTTAAAATATTTTTTATAGTTTAGTTAATATATAGTCTTCTCCCCATTCTTAGATAGAGAAAAGATATGCTAGATTTCAGAGTGTTATTCAACTTAAAATTTTCAGTACCATGGATTTGTAAGGCTCTGTCTATACTACTGAGATGTGAAGATACCTGAAAATGAGTAGAATCCCAGTCTATTAGAGTGAGAAAATATAGCAATTTAAACAAGGTGAGTAGGCCTCTAAAGACTATTAGTAGTTCATTTAGAACTATATATCACTTTGCCTTTGTGCAGTCCCAATTGGGCAGAGTACAGAGAGTAGGGGACAAAATCTCTGGGTGGTTCATCCTTGGTCAAGACCATGAACATTAACTAGAGATCAGGAAAAAGACTTTAGTTAATAAAAAAGAAAATGACTGGCAAAATGAAGAAAGGACCCAGTTGTAGGGGTATTTATGAGCTAGGGGAATCTCTAAAACAGAAATTCAGAACAAGAACCAGAATGATAGCCCATTTGAATAACTCAGGACACAAAAACTGAGGAAACCTGTGTTTGAAAACTCAATAGTAGGAGTTCCAACAGAGGTGAGTTGTATCTTTGGGTACAATGTAGAAGTCCCAAGATCAAATTCAATTAACTCCCAGTGATTCTAAGCCTTCCTGGTTGTGTACATGTTAGTGTTGGTGTGGGAAGAAAGGGAATTGGTGGTAATGCAGGCAAATGAGATTGGATATACTCATTCTAATTTAACATCAAATCAACATTGGCTTGAGAACTGGGTCAGAGTAGATTTTGTTAGTGAAGAGATCAATAGCTCAATTATAGCAGAGCTTGAGAAGGCACATCTGAAAAGGTTGGGTAGTGAAGTAGAAGGAGAGGCTAAATGGCACCATTGTATTTTGCTTCTTTGGTAAACTGGCTATTTTACAAACTGCATGTTGCTCAAATGAAAGGATTAATCATGAAGTTGATGTGACCCTAGTATAAACATATTGAAAACATTCATTCATTTTAATTTATTTTTCTCCAATAGATACATTTATAGTTAACTTGTCTTATATTTAATTTACTATGCTGACCGACTTTAATTTTGTTTCTAAAACAAACAAAAAAACAAAAAACACCTTAAAATGCCAAAGTATCTCTTTAGAAGTAGACTTTGAATAAATTTGGTAGGTGAGGAAAAGACAATGCTCAAATATACAAAGTAACTGCTTCAACAAGAACAAAAAGGATTATACAGATTTAGCCTCTGTGCTTGAATCTTCCCAATTCAATCATATTAGAATAGTTATGTACAATTCAGTCTACATGAGAGTGGTCTAACTGTGACTATAATATTGTGTTCTTAATTCTTTGTTAATCTAATTCGTTTGCTCATGCAACACAATGTCCCATGTTCATAAATTTGCTCTTGAATCAAAAAGGAAAAAAAAACCCACAAATTCCAGAACAGCATGTCTTCTTTCATATCTTGATATTATCCAGTTCTTTGATGGGGCAGCATGGAGAGGGAGCTGAATCACCAGGGAAATGAAAAATATGTGACAGCACTTTTTAATATGAAGCTTCCCTGAAGCCAGGCAAATTGGGCTTGGCAGTTATCAGCATCAGTTCTCTGTTGGGCAGATCTGCTGAAATGCTCTGGGTGGTCTTTATGCACTTCCTAGTGGGAAGCTTGTTTAGCTAAAGGCAAAGAAAGAGCATTTAAAGGATTCTGAAATTATCAGGAAGATAAAATTTGAGAGAACATGGACAGAAGGAAGTACTGTGGTTTAGGGTTTGGAACAAGATGCAAAGAATTAATTGGGAGAAAAGAGCAACAAATAGGATCAGGGAAGGAAGATCCCTGTATTTAAATTTATTCTCATTTCTTTCTGTAACTCTTAAATCCCCAGACTTCTATCATTATTCAGTTTAGTATTTCTCAAATCTTATAAAGGGCAGGGATTCATTTTTGTCTTGCCTTAACCTACTCTAATCTCATCCACATTATAAGTACAGAAGCAGAGAACAATGTCTTCCAAGAATATACATCATCAACACTCAGCTTCAGTGTGTAAACACATGGCCCCTTGGGTGATGACTGCACAATTCAGCAAGTCCAGAGGCCAGACTCACAGCAGGAGTATTACCTGTCTGCTACCTCATGTGTTTATGAACCCATTAAATGAATATTATTCAATATATGACAGAACAAAGCTAATTTACCCCCTCAATTTCAACCCATGATTTCTTTGTTTGTTTGTTTGTTTGTTTGCTTTTTAAAAAAGATTTTATTTATTTATATGGCAGAGAGAAACACAGCTAGCAAGGGAACATAAGCAAGGAGAGTGAGTGAGGGAGAAGCAGGCTTCCCACTGAGCAGGGAGCCCGACGTGGGGCTCAATCCTGGGACTCCGGGATCATGACCTGAACTAAGGGCAGATGCTTAATGACTGAACCACGCAGGTGCCCCTCAACCCATGATTTCTTAATATAAAATGAAGGGAAATTTGTGTTCTGGCATGAATGAAGTAGAAAGAACACTTCAGTTCTGTATGATTGCCCAAAGACCATATCCTTGAATAAAAATCAGAGAACCAGTATTTTAGTTCATTCTATGTAGAAATAAGTCCACAGATGCTTAAAAATATGAGAAGTTAAGAAAAGACATTTTATAGAATATATAATGAGTAACACCAATTAATTAGAAATGTTTTCCAAACATTCCTTCTGTACCTTGGCATTCTAACTAAGATATTACCAGTTGACATTGAAAAAGATTGTGATCAGACTCATATTTTATGGCTAATAAGATTTTTCATGTCTCAAATATTTAATATTTATAATTTCTTTCAGAGTGATATTTACAGGGCTAAATATATAATTTAATATCAAAAGATAAAATAGAGAGCATAGTAAAAGGAAAAAGATGAAATACAATACAAAGAAAAATGGACTTATATGAGCAGATCTGAATTTTACTTGTGATGAAGCAACCCACTGGTTTTATTAACTTTGGAAAAGTTATATAATTTCAGGTTCCTGATCTGAAAAATAGAAATAGTAAGATCTTACTTGTTTATCTCACAGGGTCATGGGGAAATAAGCAAATAATAAGTGCTTAACTTTTTATAAACAAAAAAAATAATTTATAAAGATGTAAGAGATTTGAAAACAGAACTAAGATATGGAAGGAGGTTTGTGTGTTTTACTCAGTGTTGTTTTACACATATTAATCTTTTTAAATTTATTTGAGGGAGGAGGAAAAAGCAAAGCTTATCTTAAAAGTATTTGATCCATTCTCAAAATTTCATCATGGAGTATACAAAGACTATTCAGAGATTTCAGAAAAAGACTTAATTACATATGCTTCTATCAGAAAAAATGTGTAGTATCTACCAGATTTCAGGATACTCATTTCTAGAAAAAAGGGCTTTGGTGACAACCCTGTTAGATGTAGGCTTTGGTTAAGTTTAGACAATTGCATGGCTCTCGGAAACCAACGAGATTCAATAGGGCAAATACTTTTCTCTTTTTTTCAGTCCCTGTAAGAGTACCCATTATTGAGCTTTCCCCATATTTTTATGCATTATTTATAATTATATCCTGAAATGATGTTACTTTGTTATTTGCGATCATCATTGTCTGTATTTTTGGGAAGGACTGCAAGTCTATTTGCAGAAATTCGTATCTAGTGTAGTGTTCTTACACAATAAAAATACTCCTCAAAATGGTGTAAGAGTAGGAGACCTAGATATCATCAGGTCCCAGGAGTTCAGCTAGATAGTTATCAAACCAGCCTGAACACCTACAAACTCAATAGGAGATTGAAGAGAAGAAGAGCACCAATTCTAGGAACAGAAAAGTGACCACTTTCTGGAAGTTGGGACATATGGAGAAGTGATTCTGAGGCAATATACTGAAATAGAGACCACAGTGGGGAGGGGCTGGCTCCTGGCCAGCAGTAGAGCTGAAGAGCACAAAATTGTAACTTTTAGAAGTCAGCTCCACTGAGGGATGTCACTCCAGAGGCTAAGTGGGGGATTGAGCCCTCGCTGGGACAGTGTGGTCTCAGGACCCATGGGGTCACTAAAGGACCCATGGTGCCTGAGTGTGACAGAGCTTCCAGGTATCAGAACCGGGAAACTGGCTGCAGAGATGGAGCTGAGGGTGGGTTATCAGCTCAGGGCTACCTTAAGCAGTGACCCAAGTCACAGTCAGATCACTGCTTTTTGAACAGGGACCCCACAAGTGGTAGATCCAGGGAGACCTCTTCCTTCACCCTCTGGGAAGAGCAGCACTGGAGCACATTGCAGCAATATGCTGGGTTTAGAAAGTCCAAATGGGCTGAGTGGCAGAGACAGAAATGCTCGGTCACAGGCTGGGAGAGCACAGAGTGTGGCTGGAGACCAGGGAGAGAGGTGTGATTGACTGCTTTTCTCTGAAGGGGCACTGAGGAATGGGGGCCCAAGCTCTCAGCTCCTCTGTGCTCAAGATTGGGAGGCCACCCTCTTCATTCTTGTCCTCCAAAGCTGTATGGAAAGCATTCAGGGAACAAAAGCTACTGGGACCAAAACCAAGCAGATTAGTTAAGCCGGCCCCTGGCAAGGGAGGGGCAGTTCCTCCTTGGGCAAAGACATTTTAGAATCACTGCAACAAGCCCCTCCCCCAGAAGATCAGCAAGAGTTTCGAGCCAAGACCAAGTTCACCAATCAGTGAGAACTGTGGAACTTTAGAGCTAGGAGAAAGCACCACATAGAATTTGAAGCTTTTTTCCCATGATTATTTAGTCTTTCAAAATTAAATTTTTAAAATTTTATTTTTTTCTTATTCTATTTTTTTTAATTTTTCTCTTTCCTATTTTAACAATTACTGCTTACTGCTAGGATAAATGAGGCAGAAGAGAGGATTAGTGATATAGAAGACCAAATGATGGAAAATAAAGAAGCTGAGAAAAAGAGAGACAAACAACTACTGGACCACGAGGAGAGAATTCAAGAGATAAATGATATCATAAGATGAAACAATATTAGAATATTTGGGATCCGAAGAAAGAGAGAGGGGGGCAGAAGTTATATTGGAACAAATTAGAGCAGATAATTTCCCCAATTTGGTAAAGGGAACAAGCACCAAAATCCAGGAGACACAGAGAACCTGCTTCAAAATTAATAAAAATAGGTCTACACTCTGTCAGCTAATATTAAAACTTACATGCTTCAGTGGCAAAGAGAAAACCCTGAAAGCAGCTCAGGAGAAGAGGTCTGTAACATGGAACCATTGAAATAGTAGATTGAAGACCAGAAGACTTATCCACAGAGACCTGGCAGGCCAGAAAGGATTGGCATAATATATTCAGAGCACTAAATGAGAAAAATATGTAGCCAAGAATACTATATCAAGTTATTCTGTAACTGAAAATAGAAGGGGAGATAAAAATTTTCCAGGACAAACAAAAATGAAAAGAATTTGCAAACACCATACCAGCCCTACAGGAAATATTGAAAGGGGTATTCTAAGCACAGAAAGAGTCTAAAGGTGACATAGAGCAAAAAGGAACAGAGACAATATACAGTAACAGTCACCTTGCAGGCAGTACAATGGCACCAAATTCATATCTTTC
Source organism: Spilogale gracilis (assembly GCA_004023965.1). NCBI lineage: Eukaryota > Metazoa > Chordata > Mammalia > Carnivora > Mephitidae > Spilogale > Spilogale gracilis. Next base: position 19,864 of record PITA01022321.1, on the reverse strand, counting down.
AATAGTAACCTGAATATAAATGAGCTAAATGTCCCAGTTAAGAGAGACAGACTATCAGTGGGGAAAAAAACAAAACAAAACAAAACACAACAACAACAAAGACAAGACCCATTTATATGCTGTCTGCAAAAGACTCATTTTTGACAAAAGACACCTCCAGATTTAAAGTGAGGAGGTGGAAAACCATTTACCATGCTAATGAACATCAAAAGAAAGCTGAGGTAGCAATCCTTATATCAGACAAATTAGGATTTAAGGCAAAAACTATAATAAGAGATGAAGAAGGACACTATATCATACCTAAAGGGTCTGCCTGTCGGGGACGGTGCTTGATCCGCCCCTCCCGCCATGCCCAAGCCACCGGAAAACTTTGGTGGAGGTACCTGTGAATGTGAATGAAAGCCCCTCTGGGCTTTCCTGCCTAGAATCCGGAAAGCCACATACCCTGTGGGTCAGGGCAATATGTCCTTTGTGTGCTTATTCAAGACATATAGTTCCATTTAATCTTCCTCCCAGTAATCATATCTCTGTATCTCTTATCTGTATTTCTTGATCCCTGTGCCTCAATGGTCTCAACTTCTGTGAGTTTAAGCAATCACTCTGTACCCTGCAGTAACAATACTAATCCTGTCTCTAGGGCAGGTGCAAAAGCAGTTAAAGATTTAACTGTACCGCCCAACTTCCTCAATTTTGAATAATAAAATACTGGGGCCCCTGTCAGTCAACAGAGACTGAGAGAGACTGAGAGACAGAGAGACAAAGGCAGAGGGCCTGCGAGGAGGAAGCAAGAGAGCCTTAGAGGAGGCATCAAGAGAGGCTTAGAGGAGAAGCAGCAAGAAAGCTGGAAAACAGCAAGAGAACCTGCAAAGAGAGACAGAAACAGAGAAGCAAAGGAAGCAGCAGAAAGAGAAGCAGACAGAGAGTAAGAGAGACAGAAGAAGAGAGAGAAGTAGAGCAAGAAGGCCAAAGCCAGAGCTAGAGAGCTAGAGCTAGAAAGCCAATGCTAAAAAGCCAGAGTGTGAGGCTGAGCCTTCTTCATAGGTCTCTCCTGACTGACCTCAGGTCTGTCAGCTTGCTTTAGATTTCCGTGTCCAAGTCATTATTATTTCTCCCACCAAACATCCTGCAGTTCGGGACCCACCATTTCTGCTGAGGCTGGTTCCTCAGGCGGCATCATCTGCCCAACAAGATGATCTAACAATTTTAAATATCTATGCCTCTAACATGGGAACAGCCAATTATATAAACCAATTAATAACAAAATCACAGAAACACATCAACAATAATACAATAATAGTAGGGGACTTTAACACTTCCTCACTCAAATAGATCATCTAAACTAAAGATCAACAAAGAAATAAAAGCCTTAAATGACACACTGAATCAGATGGACATCACAGATATATTCAGAACATTCCATCTCAAAGCAACAGTATACACATTTTTCCCTAAGGCATATGGAACATTCTCCAGAATAGATCGGATCCTGGGTCATAAATGAGGTCTCAGCTGGTTCCAAAAGATTGGGAACATTCCCTGAATATTTTCAGACCTAGTGCTTTGAAGCTAAAACTTAACCACAAGAGGAAAGTTGGAAAGAACTAAAATACATGAAGGCTGGGTGCCTGGGTGGCTCAGTGGGTTAAAGCCTCTGCCTTCGGCTCAGGTATGGTCTCAGGGTCCTGGGATCGAGGCCCATGTCAGGATCTCTTCTCAGAAGGGAGCCTGCTTCCTCCTCTCTCTCTGCCTGCCTCTCTGCCTACTTGTGACCTTTCTCTCTGTCAAATAAATAAATAAAGTCTTTAAAAAAATACACAGAGGCTAAGGTTGACCCATTCATTCTTTAGTAGGATGCTCCTTTAGTAGGATGCTTCTTTAGTAGGATGCTTTAGTAGGATGCTTCTTTAAAATTAAAGAAGAATTTTAAAAATTCATGAAAACACAACTGGTCGAAATCTTTGGGACACAGCAAAGGCAGTCCTGAAAGGAAAATATATAACAATACAAGATTTTCTCAAGAAATAAGAAAGGTCTCAAGTCCACAATATAATTCTACACCTAAAGGAGCTGGAGAAAAACAGCAAGGAAAGCCTAAACCCAGCAGGAAAAGAGAAATAATAAAGATCAGAGCAGAAATTAATAGAAACAAAAAGAACAGTAGAAGAAATCAATGAAGGTAGGAGTTGGTTCTTTGAAAGAATTAACAAGATTGATAAACCCCTGCCCAGACTTATCAAAAAGAAAAGAGAAAGGACCCAAATTAATCAAATAATGAATGAAAGAGGAGAGATCACAACCAACACCAAAAGAATACAAACAGTTATAAGAATATATTATGAGCAACTATATGCCAACAAATTAGACAATCTGGAAGAAATGGATGCATTCCTAGAGACATATAAACTACCAAAACTGAACCAGGGAGAAATGGAAAACCTGAATAAATCTATAACCAGTAAGGAGATTGAGGCAATCATCAAAAATCTGCCAACAAACAAGAGCCCAGGGCCAGATGGATTCCCAGGGGAATTCTATCAAACATTTAAAGAATTAGGACCTATTCTCCTTAAACTGTTCCAAAAAATAGAAATGGAAGGAAAACTTCCGGACTCATTTTATAAGGCCAACATTATCTTGATCACCAAACCAGATAAAGACCCCATCAAAAAGGATAATTACAAATGAATATGGATGCAAAAAGTCTCACCCAAATACCCCTTGATAAAGTCAACAGTACATTAAAAGAATTATTCACTACGATGAAGTGGGACTTATTCCTGGGCTGCAAGATAGTTTTAACATCCACAAATCAATCAATGTGATACAGTACATTAATAAAAGAAAGAATAAGAACCATATGATCCTTTCAATAGATGCTAAAAAGCATTTGACAAAGTACAACATCCTTTCTTGATCCAAACTCTTCACAGGGATAGAGAATACATACCTCAATATCATAAAAGCCACCTATGAAAAACCAACAGGGAATATCATTCTCCATGGGGTAAAACTGAGAGCTTTTCCCCTAAGGTCAGGAACATGGCAGGGCTGTCACTATCACCACTGCTATTCAACATAGTTCTAGAAGTCCTAGCCTTAGCAGTCAGACAACAAAAAGAAATAAAAGGTATCTGAAAAGGCAAATAAGAAGTCAAACTCTCACTCTTTGCAGATGATGTGATAATTTATGTGGAAAACTCAAAAGACTCCACTCCAAAACTGCTATATCTCATACAGGAATTCAGTCAAGTGTCAGGATATAAAACCAAAGCACAGAAATCAGTTGCATTTCTATACATCAATAACAAGACAGAAGAAAGAGAAATTAAGGAGTTAATTCTATTTACAACTGAATGCAAAACCATAAGATACCTAGGAATAAACGCAACCAAAATCGCAAAGAATCTGTACCCAGAAAACTATGAAGTACTCATGAAAGAAATTGAGGAAAACACAAAGAAATGGAAAATGTTCCATGCTCATAGAATGGAAGAATAAATTTTGTGAAAATGTCTAAGCTACCTAAAGCAATCTACACATTTAATGTAATCCTTATCAAAATACTATCATTTTTTTAAAGAAATGGAACACATTATCCTAAAGTTTATATGGAACCAGAAAAGACTCTGAATAGCCAAAGGAATGTTGAAAAAGAAAACCAAGCTTGTCAGCATCACAATTCCAGACTTCAAGCTCTATTACAAAGCTGTAATCATCAAGACAGTTTTGTACTTGTACAAAACCAGACACATAAAGCAATGGAACAGAACAGAGAGCCCAGAAATGGACCCTCATCTCTATGGTCAACTAATCTTCAACAAAGCAGAAAAAAATGTCCAATGGAAAAAAGAGTCTTTTCAACAAATGGTGTTGGAAAAATTGGACAGCCATAAGCAGAAGAATGAAACTAGACCATTCCCTTACACCATACACAAAAATAAACTCAAAATAGATGAAAGATCTCAATGTGAGACAGGAATCCATCAAAATCCTTGAGGAGAACACAGGGAGCAACCTCTTTGACCTCAGCCACAGCAATTTCCTCCTAGAAATATTGCCAAAGGCAAGGGAAGCAAGGGCAAAAATAAACTATTGGGATTTCATCAAGGTCAAAAGCTCTTGCACAGCAAAGGAAAGAGTCAACAAAACCAAAAGACAACCTACAGAATGGGAGAAATTTGCAAATGACATATATCAGATAAATGGCTAGTATTCAAAATCTATAAAGAACTCCTTAAACTCCACACCCCAAGAACAAATAATCCAATAAAGAAGTGGGACAGTTATGAACAGGGATTTCTCCAAAGAAGACATCCAAATGACTAGGAGACAGATGAAAAAATGCTCAACATCATTTGGCATCAGGGAAATACAAATCAAAACCTCAATGAGATATTACCTCACAGCAGTTAGAATGGCTCAAATTAACAAGTCAGGAAACAGATATTGGTGAGGATGCGGAGAAAGGGGAGGCCTCCTATACTGTTGGTGGGAATTCAAGCTGGTGCAGCCACTCTGGAAAACAGTATGGTGTTTCCCAAAAAAGTTGAATATAGAGCTACCCTATGAAACAGCAATTACAGTACTCAGTGTTACCCTGTTACTTATCCCAGAGGGACACATGCATCCAAATATTTATAGCAGCAATGTCCACACAGCCAAACTATCTATCAATCTATCTATCTATCTATCATCTATCTATCTATCTATCTATCTATCTATCTATCTATCTATCTATCATCATCATCATCTATCATCATCGATCATCTATCTATTTATCTATTTATCATCATCATATATCTATTTAATGGAATATTACGCAGCCACCAAAAGTATGAACTCTTGCCATTTGCAATGACATAGATGGAACTGGAGAGTATTATGATGAGTGAAATAAGTCAATAAGATAAATATAATTAACATATGATATCTCTGATATGAGGAATTTGAGAGTTAGGGTGGGGGTTTGTGGGGATAGGAAGGGAAAAAACGAAACAAGATGGGACTGGGGAGGGAGACAAACTATAAGAGACCCTTAATCTCAGGAAACAAATTGAGGATTGCTGGGGTGTGTGGGAAGTGGGGGATAGGGTGACTGGGTTACAGACATTGGGGAGGTTATGTGCTATGGTAAGTGCTGTGAATTATGTAAGATTGATGATTTACAGACCTGGACTCCTGAAGCAAATAATACATTATATGTTAATAAAAAAATACTCCCAAAAGTTGATTAAGTATTCTCTACCCTTAATACAAACACCACACACACACACACACACACACACACACAATACATAATGTTTATAAGGCACTTTCTTGTGCAGAGGCTATTTACATGTATTATTTTATTTAATCCTCATAATAACCTCATGAAATAGGTTCTGCTTTTTCCTACTGTGCACATGAAAAGAGGCACAGAAAGGTTAATCGACTTGTCCAAGATTGCACAGTTAGTAAATTGTAGAGTTATAATCAAACCCACACAGTCTGCTAATGTTGCCTATACTCTTAATCACTCTACTATGAGGTCTCTGAATAATCTTTTTATGAATCACAAACATTAAGATAGATCTCCAATGTATTTGTGCTTTGGGGGCCAAAGCATAATGGTAAGTTGATTATACCAACTGGCAAGTGTTGAACCCTCTTTCCCATATTTCAGAACTCCTGCAACTATCACGTTTTTATGTAAAAACTACTCACTCATTCCAGAGAGTGCCAGAAGACTTTATCAATGGTAGGCACTTTGGGAATATCTTTTCCATATGTTCATCACAGAAGTATGTTGAAAAATTTGCTCCAAGAGTAAAATTAGAGTTTTAGATTAGAGTTGACAATGATTAGCAGTTGGCAAGTTTAGGTAAGAAATGGGTTAGTTGGGGGGCGCCTGGGTGTCTCAGTTGGTTAAGCAACTGCCTTCGGCTCAGGTCATGATCCTGGGGACCTGGGATTGAGCCCCACATCAGGCTCCCTGCTCAGCGGGAAGCCTTCTTCTCCCTCTCTCACTCCCCTTGGTTGTATTCTCTCTCGCTGTGTTTCTCTATGTCAAATAAATAAATAAAATCTAAAAAAGAAAAAAAGAAATGGGTTAGTTGGAAATGGTTTAGTATGCCTGTGGCACCTTCCCTCTTTCATGATTCATTCTCATTTCCTCCAATTTGACTCCCACAACCCTACTAGAATGAATAATTGATTATTTGCATACTTTTCCATTTAGTGTCTATCTCTACTAAAAGGCTATAATTTCCATATGTGTGGGGACAATACTTGTCTTTTTTGTTGCTGCCTCTAGCATAGTACCAGATCATAAAGTATGCCAGTCATTTATTGCATGGAGGAATACAATATTTATTAAGAAGATCTCAACTCCTTTCTTGATCAATATACAGCACACACAAAATAGTCGTTCAATTACTATCTCAATATTAAATGGATGAAAAAAGACAACTATAGGAAGTGATTAAGGTATGAATCATTCTTGGACTGAATTTCCAAAGAAAAATTTCCAAGACTTATTGGAAGATGGAGGGAAGAAGTGAGACTTCTGAATGTGTTGCATATTCACAAGAACTGCAGAACTCCCCTAGTGTCTCTTCCTCCTTTACAGCATGCCCCAGGCTTCAGTCTGCTCTTTCTATTTTCATGTCTGCCTTATCTACTCCATTTCTTCTGAATTCTGTTCCCCTGTGACTGCTTGTGGATTTGTTGCTGTTTTTCTTTCTTCTTTCCTTGCTATCTCTGTAGAGTAGACAGAAGTCTTAATCATTTTAATCATTTGAGAAACTTACCCATGGAGCAAAGAAAACAAGACACATTTAGAATCCATTTCATAATCTTAGGACATTTTTACTGTTTTGGTTCCTGGACCATAGCTCTAAACTCCTCAGTGTGGAAGCAATAATAATCAGAATGGCTAATATTCATTGAGTACTTGTTACATAGTCCATTCACACTTTAAACCTGCTTTGTCATTTAGTTTCAAAAGGATCTGGATTTACAGGTGAGTAAGTAAACTGAGATTCAAAAAAATAATAGGCTATTTTCAAAGGTCACATAGCTCCTAAGTGACAGAAATGGATCTGAAATTCAGGCCTCTATTATTTCAAAGTTTTTACTATTGCTGCCTAAAGACTGATTTAAGGCAAAACAGTGTTGACTTCTAATCTCAAGCTTTAAAATGTTACTTATTAGGATTATAGATTCTGTTAAGCTTCCCCTCATATGTGTTTTGATGATTTCTTCCTATCTTTTTAGCATCTGTCGCTGTAGCGAAGAAAAAAAATAAAGTGCCAAAAAACGAATGAATACCTGTAGCCCCCTAGTGGCCTAAGAATATTATCCAATTCTCAGTGAGCTGCAGGGTCTCATGAGCAATGCTTATGTTAGTCACACTATGAGAGATCATGTGGAAAGACAGAGGGGGAAAAAAACAACAACAACTCTACCTAGTATAATTCAAGGGATCTCACACTTCCCCCTTTCCTTTCCTTTCCTTTCCTTTCCTTTCCTTTCCTTTCCTTTCCTTTCCTTTCCTTTCCTTTCCTCTCCTTTCCTTTTTTTTTTCCTTTTCTTTTTTTGTCCCAGAACATCTTTCCTCCAGTATTCATTAGTGACATGTAGGTCACCTCCTCAACTAAATGCCATTGTATTCCCTTTCCACCCTAGACAGAATTCATCTAATGAGAAGAGAAGCAAAACATTAACAAGGCAATTGATGAATCACATTCATGAGCGATAAAGGTGTTAAATCAATATTCTTTCCTTTATTAGTTTACTCACTAAAGACACATTTATGAAAACTTTACTATGTGACAGGAACTGTCTAACATTGCTTATTCAAAGGAAGACTATCCCTGTCCTCAAAATGCTTATAGTCTGTCTTAGTCAATGTGGGCTGCTATAAAGAAAAGAAAAGAAAACAAAATAAAACACTGGATGGCTTAAACAACTTACATTATTTTTCACAGTTCTAGGGGCTGAGAAGTCCAAAATCAAGACACTAGATCTGGGTGAGGGCCTGCTTCCTGAGTTGTAGGTCCTCATGTGCTGGAGAGCAAAGAAATTAAGCAAGCTCTCTCAGTTTTCTCTTAAAAGCATACTAATTCCCTTATCAGGACTCCACAATCACGATCTAATTTCCTCCTAAAGGATTGAGGTTTAAGGTTTCACATTTGAATATGAAAGGTTTAAGGTTTAAGGTTTAAGGTTAAGGTTTAGGATTAAGGTTTCACATTTGAATTTTGGCAGGTGGGGGAAGGCACAAATGTGCAGTCCAGAGGACAGTCTAATGGAGAAGAGGACAACCCCATAATAACACCATGAACTAAGTGCTATAAGGTGTTCTGAAAATGAAATGCAACAGAACCATAGAAGAATAAGCTCCTAAATCTGCCCAAGAGCACCAAAAAAGGCTAGAAAGATCAGATAAGTTTTGTTTTGAGACACAACATCTAAGGAAGAGCTTATTAGGAGCACAAAAAGGATAGAGAGAATTCCAGGCTAAAACCAAAGGCAGGACAGAAATTGTGGTTGGAAAGTCACAGGTAGCTGGGTACTGCTGGAATATAAAATGCAAGATGGGGTGAAGTGGAAAGTTGAGATAGAATAGCTAAAAATGATGCCAAATTTAAGGACATATGCATATTCCAAATTATATTATCCTAAAATTTATGTGTAATACTTGAAAATAACTGGCACCAAAATACCTCTTGCATTTTAGAATAATATTCTGTCAATAGTATTCCTATCATAATGGGACATGATAGAAAGGATCAGGTTCTGGCCTAAACTTGTAAAATTGACTATTAAGACAAAGAGAAATGCAAGAATCTAAAAAAGCAGAATCAGATAGTGGAACAAACAACTCTTGATGTATTTTGATGGGGGTTTGGGAGCCTAACAGAAGAGAATACATGACTGTGCATTGTCTCCTATAAGATGTGGTAGATATTCTAGTGACAGTCCCTTTCCCCTTCATGTTCTCTTTGTCAGGTTAGAGCAACTCTTAGCCTCAGAGTGATGGCTGCTTTGCTCAAAGCTTCCCCTCTTCTCCAAATATTGCTCTACACTGATGAGGACCACTCAGTCCAGGAAGCTATGCTCCCCCTACTTTCATCCTAGGGGTAGCCTTCAGTTCAAGACTGCCTGATAGAGATGGTAGACTTGCTTCAAGTTGGGACTAACTGTGTGGTGCTATTTGTTCTCTAAAGTTTTTCCATGGGGTCATACAGACTCTAGTTGAGAGCATGTTCTTTTTAGACCAATATATGACATCAGATGGGATTCATATCTTAGCCCTCAATTTATTCTTTCCTCTCTTACACTTTCCAAAGGGATGAGATAAGAGAAAACATGATTAACCATAAATAAAGACTTATCTGTCTTTAGAGAAAGTGCCAGTCAGAGCACAAGGACTCAGGAACAGATTGCTTCTTGACCTTGGCTCCATAACTGTCCTAGTTTGCAACTCTGGTCTTGACTTCATCCATTTATTAAGTGTTAACCTGTATATTTTATTGATGTGAACTTGACCTCTATTCCTAACTATATCTCAGTGTGCCATGTACATTGTTGCTGATAAACTTTTGTATCAGCCATGCCCATGATCCTGGGTGACCCTGATCCATGCCTATCTAATTACACTTTACAAAACTATGTTAAAAGCATGCCCTGACACAGATTAGTGTTTTACAATTGTGTTTTAGGCTTAGACCCTGTATTAAATAGCTTGGACTGCTAAAACAGGGTACTACAGACTGTGCGATGTCTAAGATCAAGGTTCTGGGTAATTTGGTTTCTGGTGAGCTGGCAGATGGTCACCTCCATCCTATTGTCCTGACATGGCAGAATAAGAACCATCTCTCTTACTCTCACTCTTCTTGTAGTCCCATCATGAGAGCTCCACCTCTGTGACATCATCTAATCCCTAACTGCCTGTCAAAGGCCCCATCTCTAAACACTGCCATGTTGAGGTTTGGGGTTTCAGCATAAAGTTTAGAGGAACACGATTTAGACTGTGGCAGATTCTCACTAAACCTGCCTAAAGATGTTGCAGCTAAGACTGGCTTTCCTTAAACAATGCTTTCCCACAAGCAAGAATTCATTCATTTAACTTCCATATATTGAGTACTTGCTCTATTGTAGTCATTACTTTAGCTTTTGGGGATATGGAGGTGATCCATACAAATAAGACTCATTTCCTGTCTTTAAAACAAAACAAGGCAAAAAACAAAACAAACAAACAAAAACAAAACACTATAATTGGAAAAAAATAAAGGTATGGAAATGAAGGAAAAGAAATATGTATTAAGCAGCCAACATTTAAGAATTTAATGGATGAGTATATATTCTTCAGTCAGACTGCTTGGTGGAAATCCTGATACCAACATTTGATAAATATGATATGAGCAATTCATTTAACCTCTTTCTGCATCAGGTATTCATCTTTAGAATGAATATAGTAAAACCTCTAGAAATTTAAGAATTGAGAAGATATTTAGAATACTGGCTGGTGTTGAGTAAGCACTCAATAAAGTTTTGGGAACAGTAATAATATCTATCCATCATTTGCAAGTCTCTTTAGACATTATATCATTTAATAATAAAGGAGTCATACATGAAGACTACTGTTTTCTTATTTGACAAATGATAGAAGCAACTTTCAAGGAATTTTTATGATAAGTTAAAAGGCTAAAAATTAAACAGAGATAGGTCTCTATTATTTGTACTGTTTCTGCCAAAGACAAGACAGGCCTATAAACAAATAATGTCAATATCATATTTTGGAGGATAGAACACATACTATTTATGGGAGCAAATATCTAGAACAACCAAGTCTACCAGAGAAACTCCCCAGAGGAAATGATAGTTTGATAGGCTAATTGTCCTCTTCTTTTCTGAAGGAGAAAGTAGGAATGACATATATAAAATCCAATCCTGGAGAAGGATGGAAGAAAACATGTACAAAGAATTTTGGAAATTCTATCATTGCTTTAGCATGTAGAAGTATAAAGAGTTTAAGCTGGAATGGTAGACATTGCAAGAGAGGGAACATTTAGGATTTGGGGGGCAAGGCAGTTAAATGGTCATATTGGTTTATTGGAGAGATTAGACCAACAGCTCTTTTCCAAATGTGTGAAGAGGTGAAACCAGATTTAGGAATACCTATTAGAAATTTGTTTTTGAAATTTAGTTAAGAGTTACTAAAAGCAGTGGAAGGAATCAAGAGTATTTTGTAGGCCGCAATCAGACAGAATTGATGTTTGAATGAATTCAGAAGTAGATATATAAGGAGCACTTGTGGTTTCTGGGCAGATTACTGGAGATGAACTTCATTTATTTTTCCTACGAATTCTTACTTTGTAGTCAGGTTGATTTTATGCTTCAAATGACCATTATGACTTAAATAAATAATGACTGTGATGACCATGAAAATGTGCTTGCAGATATTTAGCAATAGGAAGCAAAAATTAATGATGGCTTCAAAATCTCTGCTTTAAAATCTATTGTTTCTAAAGCCACATCTCCCAAAGGTTTCTCTCAGCCAATCAGTTGGTGCCACAGAAAAACTAAGGCAAACCCATTACTTGGAGATACAAGAATACTCTGACAGACACTGTTAGCTCAATGACTCTCCAAAACTTTGCTGCAAATTTTTAAAAAAGATTTTATTTATTTATTTGACACAGAGAGAGACCACCAGTAGGCAGAGAGGCAGGTAGAGAGAGAAGATGAAGCAGGCTCCTTGCCGAGCAGAGAGCCGGATGTAAGCCTTGATCCCAGGATCCTGAGATCATGACCTGAGCTGAAGGCAGAGGCTTAACCCACGGAGCCACCCAGGCACCCTGCTGCAAATTTCTTAGACCAGCTGACAACCCAGGCTACTTCCCTCCAATCTTTTCTCACTTCCTCCTTGACTTTCTATCAAACGTTCACCACAGTCTGATAATTTCATTAGAGCCTCTCCCTGCTCATTTTCAATTTCCTCCCACACATTTTGGGAACATTTACACCATTTTCCTGTCAGCCTATCTTTGTTAGAATAAACATTGGAAAAAGTGGAATAAACTACAACCTGGTCATTGCGGTTGATGTTCAGCTGTGGCACTCTTCTTCCTTCCCCACTATATATTCTTAATTCCTTAAGCCTTTAGCCATCACGCATTCAGGAAATATTGGCTTATGACACAACCCTTCATAATTAAGGGACAGAACACTTGATAATCATGCCTTTCTCAGTTTGGGGTTGCATCGCATGTTTATTCACAATGACAATGGAGGAAGGGTGTATCAGGAGGCACCTGAGTAAATCACCTGGGTTACACAAATAATTCCTCCCTGTATCCATTGTGTAAAAGCAGCATTATCTCCTGCTGACAGTAGTCAATTACCCCTGATCATGTGTTGATTCCTGTTTTTTCCCACTTGCCTTTAGGCACAAAGAGCTTTAACTTGTAGCCAAACTAAGATTTTGGCTATGTCTTTCTGAAGAAACCAGAGTTGTAAGGAGAATAAAAGAAAAATCTCAGTAAGTCACTGACAGTGTTGGTAAATGGAGACATTCTTACTTCCATATCATAGATCCTGTACTACATGTTTTTCCTTTTGAGGCACAGTACCATATGAAGGCCTCTGACTTGAGAAATGTATTGCATCCTGACAGGTGATACACCATCCTTCCAGAGTACTTCCTCTGACCTGTCTTTCAACTGTACCTTTAGAAGGCTATTCCTACACTCCCAGGGTTGGCTGCCATTAGATGACATGGTACATAATATGACCAACAGATTCCACTATTTTAGGCCTAAATCCCACAATTCCCTTGCTATCAAGTGGGTCCCATTATCAGATTCTGTATTGTGTGATATTCCATGCTTATAGATTAGGTATTTTGTAAGACTTGAATGCTTGGTGCTATCTGATACAATACAGATGCACAGTTAAGTATCTATCCCTGTAAGGATAACTATTGGACCATTGGACTAAGATAAAAATGACTCGATATAGTCAATTTGCCACCAAGTGGCCCTTTGGTCTTCTCAAGATATAATGCCATACTGGCAGCTCAGACTTGGTCTTTGTTCTGATTGGACCCACACATAATCTCCATCTTTGCTGTCTGACCCATTCTGTTCACGTGCCCATTGTGCTCATTTTGATGAAGTCTGGTTTATATCAACTGGCTGAGAGTAGTGGTCTACTTTTTTTCTCAGTTCCTCTTCTATGGTGGATGGCTTCTGGTTGGCTTTAATAAAATCTTTATACTTTATGCCACTCTGATTCTCTATCTACCCAAGACACTTAGGGCAGCAGGGTAGAACCAAGGCAGCAAGGCTATATAAAACCTCATTTGCTGTTAGGAGGACATTGTGACCAGTAAAGAATAGGTTAGTATAGTCTGTGTCCATAGCCAAATACTAGGGACTTTGAAGAGGCTGATGTAGGGACAGAGCCAGGTTTTAGCATGAAGCTAGTATAATTTAGGGGAGAGGAGCCCTTTCTAAGAAAAAAACCCAAAGCAGGGCACCTAGGTGGCTCAGAGGGTTAAGCCTCTGCCTTTGGCTAGGGTCATGATCTCAGGGTCCTGGGATCGAGTCCCACATCAGGCTCTTTGCTCAGCCGGGAGCAGCATTCCACAGGTTGCACACTCTTTCCTAGAAAGCAATGGTGTCTCATTCATTAGTTTTTAACTAGTATTGCCCCAAATGATTTTCTTTTTCCTTTGGGCATTTTTCTCTTTAATTTCCTTTATCAGCCACCAAATTTTGGAGTTCTTCAGGGTTGGTCCTAGTCCCACTTCACTTCTTATTCTATATTTTCTCATTAGTCATTCTTATTGACATTTACTTTTCAATTACTTCCATCTACATATGATTCACAAATTTATGTCTCCAGACCAGATGCCTCCTCTGAGCATCAGATCTAAATGTCCCCTAGATATCTTCACTGAAATGACTCAGAGTCTCCCCTAAGTCAGCATGTTCAAAATCAAATCATAATCTGTCTCACCCTTCAAATCTAGTCATCTGCAACATTGCCAATTTCAGATAATATAATTTCTGCTTCAGTGACTCCATAGTTATACAAGCCTGAAATCTTGCAGTCATCCTCAAGTTTCCCTCTTTCTCACAATCTTTATTCAAATTAGAAGAGACTGTGCCTATTTTACTTCCTAAATATCTTTCAAGTATGTGCATTTCTTTCTCACCTTCCCACTACTACCTTAGTTGAGGCTGCCATCATAAAAATCTTGGGCTTTCAAAATAGCCTCCTAACAAGTATATCTTTATCTTTTTTTGTGCTCTTAATTCAACCTATACACAGAAGTCAAAGTGATTTTTAAAAATGCTAATGTAATTAAATCTCATACTTGCTTAAGTCTGGTCAATGTTTTTCTATTGCTCATAAGATAGAGAATAAATTATTAGCAAGCCTTAGAAAGCTGTGGTGATCTGGCTTTATCCCTCAAGCCTCACCTCACATTGTATTCTCCTTAATTTGGTCCATTTATACTATGCTGTCTTACTCTAGGCCCCTTAAATACATCACAGCCTGTCTTCCATGTCCTTTGCTAGTACCAGGACACAATTTCTTTTTTCCTCAAGTCACTTCTAATCATTCATAATATTTCAGTTCAATTGTCCGATTCTGAGGAAATCTTTCTTGCCCTCCGTCATGAGCTCTTATTACCTATTAACTATCCTTAGGATGATGAAAATTTCATGTTTCCATGGCTATTTTCTATCTTTTCCCCTATATTATGACCTATATGGCATTAAGGACTTTTATGACCCTTTTTACCTCTGAGTCTCTTAAGTCTTGGCCCCTGACACTTATTGAATATCTATTAATGAATGACTGAAGTTTGTAAGGTATTTATTTATTTATTTTTGTACGGCAAAGGGTGTTTAAAAGGCTTATGGGTCACTGTCTTGGTAGTGTTTTTTAAAGAAGTCTTACCTTGAAAGACTTAGTTTACCCTGATTGTAGAAGTAGAATGGAGCTCCTAAACTCTAGCAAAACATTTAATCTGTGTGTACAGAGTGGTATTCAGGGAGTATTCTGCATGAGCTAAATATTTAAATGTGTTACCTACCAATTTCCCTAATGGTTGTATTTGATCATAAATGTTGGCTGCCACTTTGGTCATCTAGTTAAGTTTCTAAGGGTATTTGCTACACATGGTATCAAGTTGATTAGAGATGATTTACTGATCTGTTTTACTTTAAGTATATAGAAATCTAGTGTTCCAAAACATGCAATTGAATCAATTTGGCAGTCTGCTAAAAGAATACTTAACACATGTTCTCCAACCCAAGGGTATCCAGTCTGAAGTTATAGCACCAGCCAAATTGAATTCTCAGTGAAAAGCACAAGGGAAGCTGGTTCTATATTGGCTAGATTGTTGTTAAGTGCAAGACTTATAGAAAAGGGAAGAATAGAAAAGAAGTCAGGAAAAAAAAGGACATGGCCTTAGTGGATGCCACAGTAGATGGCTATCATGTCTCATGCATTGTAAACATAATACTTCAGCAATCCTTATAGCCATTCCAGAGATATCATTCTTATCCCAGTCCTGCAAATGAGAAAGATGATGTTCAGGGATTAACCGATATTCAGGGACTATCTCTAATGATGTGATATTCAAAGAATATTGTTGTTATCCAATTCTTATACTTTATCTTTTGGTAATATAGACCTTTGGAAATATAAGTTTTGGAAAGAAAGACTTCCTTTAACACTGGAGCTTATGTGAGGTAATACACTATAATTGTCTTAATGTTCATATGCATATTTAAATTGAGTATAATTTTTTTGAAGACTCAGATTATAACTTCTCTATTTATTGTTTTATTCCCAATAGGAATATCTTGACCTTAAATGACTGTTGAATGAGTGAATGTATAAGATTATTTGACCTAAAAAAATTAGTTATATTTCAGACCCTAAACCATACTTCTTCTTCCATACCATGGGTTTTTCAATGTAGATGCCATTATTATTCAGGTATAGTGAGGCCAACAGATCAGGAGATGATTGACATTGAAAAGTCAGTTTGTATGGTTCTCAAGAAGAGGGGCTACATGGAAAGCACCAGGGTCAGTTGGAAGAGAGAACAAATAGGGTGAAATTGCTGGGAAGAGTCTTTCTTGTGATTTTAACAGGAAGGCAAGGCAAAGTAGGGTAAACAGACTTAAGATTAACTACCTTGAATAATTTTGGCAGGCTCTGTGTCATAGACGTTGTTTCTTGTTATCTGGTACCTGGCCCTGGAGTGATTAGGTCAGAGGGATACATGTCCTGAGTGTGGGAGCTCTGTGAGAGCCAAACAAAGGAAGTGGTTGGAATATAGGGTTCAGATTGATCAGTTTGTACATGAAAGGCACACATGCAGGTACATCCTTTACTATTTGTATAAATTGGCTAGCCCTAGGAAGCAAAGTCTCCCCAGGGTCAATAAGGTTATAAGGGTTAAAACCTCAGAATAAAATTACATGGTCTTATTCACTAAACCATGTCAAAGGAGTAGTTAAGAGAAATGAGTTAGTGCTGAATTTAAGCTATTGCACACAAAACATACTAAGTTGCTTTCATTCATATACTCAAGGATAAGGAGAGATCTTAGAGATCTCCCATTTTATTGTCTTTTGAGAATACAAAATTTATGTATTTTCAGGAAAACAATTTCTCCTTTTTCCTCTGCATTTATGAAGTATTTTAATTATCACAATAACATATTACATCAATTTATCATATTTTAGATGAAGTATGCACCTAGGTAGGAAGGTCAATACTAACTCCACCATAAGTGAAGACAGTCTAGACAGAGGTTAGGATTTGGAAAAAATGGGGTTAGTTAACATTCTAAAAAAACATTGTGTTTACTCTAAAAGAACAGTGCTCTGTCGAAACTGTGCCAAATAATTAAAAGATACATTGTATTTGACTACAAATCATTAATAAATATTTACAACAGATTTCATTGGGTTTTTCTCATGACTTGTTTTCTCAGTAAAGGCATTATTGTCATTAAGCAAATATTTTCATGGTTCATATGATCTGCGAAATGACCAAGCTCACTGAAAAAGGTATACAATGTTTTCTTATTTATCGGGAAAAGTTTCTTCTTTTTTCCTCTTGAATTTTGGTGAAATGTAGGTACCTATGTATTTACATGCATCCATGAATTTGTGTGCATTGGTGGATGAAACAAACATAAGATAATTTGTCTGGGTTTATGTTTGTTAGTTGTTTCTTGAACTTCAAATGCTAAACTGATTTGTTGACCATTTCTGATATTTTGAAAAATGCATTCCAGGTGGAAATTTACAGGGAAGAATTTTAGGCTGACACAGTTGGAAATGTTTAAACACTCAATGCAGTGAAGTTCACAATGGAAAATCTGACAAATCTTTTACATTAGTGGCAACATGAGGCTCCCCTGAAATTACCAAACAGGCAGCAAGTGCCATAATAAAAGCTTTCTGGAAATTGTAGGGAAAATGCCTGTAGCTGCTCTTAGAGAATTACTTTTCTAATTGTGTATTCCTAACTCAAGGGAGAACCTGATGGTAACAGTATGTTCCTCTATTGTAGTCTATCCATTTAGTTTTCAAATAGCCATGTTAGGTTAGCATTGTGTTTAAGGCTTGGAGTGGGATGGTTTTTGTTGCAAAAGGAAAAAATATATAATATAAAGAACTCCTTTCATCAATTTAGGTTCCATGTCTTTGAGTTAGATGGTAGATGATGAATGTTTGATTTATTTTCACAGATAGTGGCCTGAAAAGCATGTCAAAGAATGACATCCCAGGATGAGAAAAGAGGAAAGAGAAACATGAGCCTTTTTGTTAGTTTTATTCCATATAAGCAAAGATATTTCTGAAAGGTAATAAAATAACAAAGGTACCATTCCAAGCATTGTTGATGTCTTAATGTGAAGGTAGGGGAGCACCCAGTTAGCAAAAACTTGCCCTTAAAAGCATTAAATCATTATACAAAAGGTCTAGACACATCTACTCAAGATCTAATTAATCTCTAATACATTTATTCATTTTTTAATTTAAAAATATTTACTAAAAGGTTACTATGCACCATGTCCTATCCTGAGTTACACCATAACAAAAATAGAACACATACTCTAGTGGCATGTATTTAAAGATATCTCTCTATCTCCTTTGATAATAACATAGTAAGTTACAGCATTAAACCATTTTGTAATGTGGATATTTACTTCTTTGATGCTTCCTTTCATTAGGTTGAGTTTGTGTGTGGGGGAATGTGGAGTAGAGAGAGTGCATGACCATATGACTTGGAGGTGCAAAGAGTTTTATTTAATAGCTATAAAATTTGTAGCTACAGGTAACTAAGAGATAATAGTTGCAATTGTAGACAAAATATAGGTCAAATAAAGCCAGGTTCAATAAAAATGAGATTTTTTTTCTTCCTTATCAGATCTGATATTATTTACCTTCCATTTTCATGATTGTGTTTCTTCTTTCGTGTTCTCAAATATGATTACACATTGCAATCACCTGGGGAGATTTAAAAACTATTGATTCTTGGTTCTAACACAGTCCAGTCTGAAAAATATACTTAATAGCTGCATTAGTCAGGGTTCTACAGATAAATTAAACTAATAGGATGTATACATAATGTGTGTGTGTGTGTGTGTGTGTGTGTGTGTGTGTGCGTGCGTGTAGATTTATGAGGAACTGGCTCACATGTTTATAGAGACTGAGCAGTCTCAAGATCTGCTATCATCAAGCTGGAGACCCCAGTAATGTGATTCCAGTCCAAGTCTGAAGGCCAGACAACCTGGGGAACCAATGGTGCAAATCCCAGTCCAAGGGCAGGATAAGATTGATGTCCAGTTCAACCAAGCAAGCAGGAAGGGAAGGTATCCTCCCTTCTTCTTTGCTCTATTCAAGCTCTCAATCAATTGGAAATGCCCACCTACAGTGGGGATAGCTATCTTCATTAGTGAGTCCATGTATTCTGATGCTAATCTCATCAAGAAATACCCTCAAGACACATCCAGAAATAATATTTAATCTGGGTACCCCATGGCTAGTCAATTTAGCATATCAGGTAAACCATCCCAATTAATCTGGACTGCAACCTAGGCATGAGGAATTTTAAAAGCTCCCCTAGTAAATCTCATGCTTAGCCAAGGTTGAAATCCACTATTCTGAAACACTGGTTCTCAAAGTGTGAACACTGAAGCCTCAGTATCACCTGGGAATCTGTTAGAAATGCAAATTCTAGGGTCTTACTTCACATCTACTGAATTGAAATTCTGGGAATGGAGCTTATACTCTTTCTTACCCTGTAGATGATTGTGAAGCATGTGAATGTTTGAGAAACACTGTGGTGGATCTGGAAAGTAATTTGCATTTCAAATCAGTATCCAGGTGATATTGATTATATATCAACACCAAGGACAACATTTTGAGAGCTACTACTCTAGACCCAACTCCCATCTAATTATTTCATGATATATCTGCTCACACTTGATGATGGAATGGATTTTTCATGAAAGAAAAAAAAGTAGTATGTGTAGATTTTGCTAATGGAGTTAATCATTGTTTTCTTTTTCCCTCTCTCTCTCTTTTTATTACATTATCTTATTTTTTTCAGTGTTCCAAGATTCATTGTTTATATCCCACACTCAGTGCTCTATGCAATACGTGCCCTCAAAACCCACCACCAGGCTCGCCCATCCACCCACCCTCTCCCAGACAAGACCCTCAGTTTGTTCCTGAGTCCAAAGTCTCTTATGTTATATCTACCTTCCTGATTTAACCCACTTCCCATTTCCTTTCCTTCTCCTACTGTCCTCTATATTACTCCTTATGCTCCACAA
>PITA01022320.1:0-30577 GCA_004023965.1 Spilogale gracilis | reverse complement strand
TAAAGCGGGGAGCACTGGGTGTGGGGAATGGGGAATGAATCTTGAAACACTGGAAAAAAAATTTAGTAACAATAAAAAAAAAAAATTACGGGATATGGTGGCGCCTGGGTGGCTCAGTTAGTTAAACAACTGCCTTCGGCTCAGGTCATGATCCTGGGGACCCGGGATCGAGCCCCACATCGGGCTCCCTGCTCGGTGGGAAGCCTGCTTCTCCCTCTCTCACTCCCCCTGCTTGTGTTCCCTCTCTGGCTGTGTTTCTCTCTGTCAAATAAATAAAATCTTAAAAAAAAAATTACGGGACATGTTAGAACATTTGGTATGTCAGTGGGCATGATCCAAGAGAGAGAGGGTAATTGAGGAAGACAGGAAATGGAGGATGTAAGTAGATGCAGAAGCAAAGTCCTTGAGTGGATGAGGGTGAATGAGGTCTAGAACACAAGTGGAAGGCTCCTCTGTAAGGACCAGAGACACTTTCTTTTTCATAAAAAGATTAATAGAGTATGTGGGCAGGTGTTTCATATGAGTGAAGATGAATAAGGTCTACAATTCTTTCCCTATCCTTCATGAATAAAATATATATTTTACCCATAAGTGCAGTATCAGATGAAGCCATAATCTGAGAATGGCATGGAGGTAGGATATGGAGGAAGGATTCAATAGGAGGGAAAATGTGGTCTTGTCACTTTGGAAAGTAGGAAGGGTGATAGAAAAGCAGACATGATTTGCAGGTTGGTTTGAGATATGATGTTTTAAATTGGTTTAAAGTGAGATCAGTCAGCAAGGTGGTGTGATTTCCATCAGCACTATTCAGCTTCTCTGGTGTAAGCCACTGATGAGTGAAGAAGGGAGGTAATGAGTTTTGGACCTGACCAGATAAGAATGATGGGGGCAGGGGAAGTGGTGGCAAATGAGCTAAGGGTGTTTCCCAGAAAGTGGTTCCAGTAATGAACCGTGGTCTCTGGCTAGGCAGCATTTAAAATGCAAAATGATAAACTGGTAAGGTTAATGAATTCTTCAACAACTGTTGCAATGGTTAGACTTGTGGGAACTAGGAGGTGATGGGGAGCATGCAAGGCAGCTCGGAAAGGGTGTCAGATGGGTAAGGTCAAGAGTATGACCATAGGAGTGTGTAGAGAAGTCCACAGAGAAAGACCACAGAAGTGGGGCAGGAGAGAGGAACAGATTATTGGAGATGAAGTCAAGGTTATTAGTGGATCATACACATGGATATTTGTATCTTCAAGAATCATGATGAAATTGAAGAAAAAGGAAGAGGGTGATCCAGGAACTGAAGTTATTAATGAGTAGACAGAATAACAAAGAGTCAGCAAGGTGACACGTTTCCCTACAGCAATGTTCAACTGCTCAGGTGTGGGCCAGAGCATATGGGAAGCAATCATTGGATGAGGTCTGGGGATTGATCAGGTCAAAACGATGGGGCGGAGGCAAGGGAGTTCAGGTTGTTCCCAAGCAAGTGATTCCAGGGATGAGCCACATTCCCTGAGGCAGGTAGGGAAGAAAACAGGCATGTGTGATGATAGACGAGCACCAGAGGATGGTGGACGCCGATGGAGGACTTCAAAGGAGTTGAGGTTTTTGAAGATGGGGTTTAAAGATACTGAAGAAATAATATTGTAGGGAACGGACACCTACCCTCACATCTCAGGTCTGCGTCACGTGCTCGAGAGTGTGGCAGCAGGTCACCTGCCTGCTTGGGGTCTACCGGTAGGACTCATGTAGATCAGTGAACAATAGAGCGTAGGGCCAAGGGTGCCATAATGATTTGCAAGAGCCAGCTTGCCCCACCTTCAATATTTGTTCCATGGATAACTTCTCAGCTTTTTATTGCAATCTTTGTCTCTCTCTCTCTCTCTCTCTCTCTCTCTCTCTCTCTCTCCCTCTCTCTCTCTCTCTCTCTCTCTCTCTCTCCCTTCTCTCCTGCCTACCACCCCCTCCTCATTGATTCATTCATATTGTTCTTCTTTTTCCAATAGAATAGAAAGGTCTTCAAGGGCAGGGAATGCGTGGATCCATATTTTGCTTTCCCTACACAGCCAAGCCCCACAAGCTCGGGGATGAAGACATATTTTAAAACTGGTTTTAGCCATGATATTGGTTGCAAATGACAGAGAACCAGCTCCATCTGGCTCAGGGGAGAAATGGAACAATGGCCTCAGAAGACTGGGAATTTTGCAGGGTGAGTCTGCCTTCAGGCACGCCGCTCTCCTGGGAGCCAGTGTGACTGTCATTGGGAATTTGTCTCTGCTGCTCTGTCGGCCCTGACTCGGCATCACATAGTCTCCTCTGAGTGGGGCAGAGAGGGCCCCCAGCAGTCCCAGGCTTCTGCACCAGCAAAATGGCAGCCCCCTCCTCCTGCAGCATTTCTGTGGCTGGTTTGGTCGGTCTTCCGTGGGTCTTACGCCCGTGTGCCAACCCAGGCTGGAGGGATGGCATCTCTGACGGACCCGGTTGTGAGCTCACTTTGGAGCCAGAGAAAGGATCAACCTTGTCAAGCCTCACAAATAGAGCCTGGAAGAAGCCCGTTTTCTCCAAAGAATACTGGGGTGCTCTTACTGAAGAAAGCAGAGGCTACAGGCTGGGCAGGTGAAAACGCCAGATGTCCATGCACGAGGGGCAGCGACAGAAGCTGCCAACCAGGCTGTCAGGAAGATTGGATGAGATAGCAATGCCATGGTACCCAATGCGGAGAAGGACTCACTGCCTGTTTTTGGCTTCCATAATGCTCCCATTGGATTCCGGGCTCTGACCGGGCCTGGCCGTGTCCCAGTAGATACCTCTCTGATCTTTTGGGGGATCAGTGAGTCCTGTGGATGTTTCTTTATCTGAGACCCCATAATAAATGTCAGCACAAATGGCCACAATTCTTCCTCTCCTGGTAGCCACACCCCTGGCCACAGGACCAGCAGCTCCCTCCACCACCAGGGGCAGCCCGTCACCCCACATCTTGAATTGGGGCTCTGGGACACAGTCCTGCTTTGGCCAGTCGCACATGGCAGGAGAGTGGATCTAGGAAGGCCCCGTGTCTTTCTGCCCACCCAGGAGACTACTCAACAGCCATGCAAACAGGTGAATTAGCCTGCTGAAGCCTGAGTCCCGGGAGGGTCTAGGGGTGGGGACTCAGCCCCTCCTCACCTAACCAGGCTCCGGCCGCCCTGCCAGCCAGTGCGGACTCGGGACCCAGCTCAGCCCAGCTCTGCCGAGTCTAGCCCAGAGCCTCAGAACTGCCCACCTGACCCACAGTCACGTGCTAACTAAACGCTTATGATTTTTAAGACCTTCCACCTTGGGAGGTTTTTTTCTGCAGCAATAACACTTGATACACTGCACTTGCAGCTGAGGACACCTGTGTCTTCCATTCCTGTTAAACGCCACTTTCTGCCACTCTCTGAATATGTTTGGTGAGATGAAGGCCCTTTCCACTCCCCAGAGTGGAGCTCCCTACATATTCAACAGCCTTACTTCTGCAGCCCCAACTCCGAGGGTTTGCATCTACAAGTGTGGGGCTGCAGTTTCTACAAGAAAAGCGGGTTCAAGGATGTTTTTCTTCATCAACTGAGGCATGGTGATTTTTGTTTGTCTGTCTCCCAGAAACTGTGTGCCTGCTTTAATGCGGATGCCTTTCCCTTTCACTGGTTTTTATCTGGTTCTCATCTGGACTTCTAAACTTTTGCTTTTTTACACCTTCATTTTCAGTGCATTGCCTGATGAGTTTTTGGAGTTGAACTTCAGAGGACACTGACTGTGTCCCTTTGAGCGGGTCCGCCCCCGAGCATCCCTCACCTGCCGGGTTAGAGACCACCAGCACTGACCTCACAGGTCTCAGAAAGGATGAAATGAAACCGAATGCTAGAAGGTGTTAGCACAGTGCCTGGAGAATAGAGGAGTATGGTCCATGCTGGCACCTTTCCTTCCTAATGATCGTTAAACCGTGAGCCTCCTGCCACGTGACAGGTTCTGTGATGCTTGCTGGGTCTGCCGAGATAAAGAAGCATCAAGGAGGTCATGTAATTAGGATGATTTTTTTTTTTCCATGCTGTAGTAGTGAGTCCAGAGGATCAATGAACCCTTGGGGAGACACGTGCTCCCATCGGCAGTGAAATCATGGAATGGCCATGGTGGAAAGACCTTAGATCTGCCTGTTGGGTGATGGCTAAGAACTAGGGATTGAGGTCAGGAATGCTTGGTTTCAGACCTTATTCTGCCATCTATAAGCCCACGAAAACTATGTCACCTGCGTGAAGGTTCAGATTCTTCATCCTCCAACTTCCAAATCAAATTTCTATTTTTCTCGTTTTGAAACAGAATTGGTTTTCTGAATTTAAAAGAATGATGACAGGGCCAACTGGGTGGCTCATTGGTTTGCCTCTGGCTCAGGTCATGAACTCAGGGGTCCTGGGATCAAGCCCCGCATTGGGCTCTCTGCTTAGCAGAGAGTCTGCTTCTCCGTCTGCCTTTGTGTGTTCTCTTGTTCTCGTGCTCACTCTCAAATAAATAAATAAAACCTTTAAAATAAAGAAGAATGATGACACATGAAACAAGTAAACCGTGCAAACAACCAGCCTGCTCCCAGAAGGATGGAGTTGGACCCTGTGGAGAGCCCACTGTCCCAGTGCACCAGGGGCGGTTGGAAAAGAGACATTGCAGACAGGCGGGGAAGGCATACCCAGGCAGTGTCTCCACCCACAGAGAAGACTGTCAGCCAGCTGGGAGCCGTGAGCAGCATGGTCTGAGACAGGCACTGAGAGGTAATGGCGAAGAGAGAGCAAGTTCTGTGTTCCGGAAACTTCCACTGGAAGCTCATCAGCTGGTGGCGGTCAGTCCCAGAAAGGCCAGGCTGAATTAACAGAAACTGAGAATTCTGGAACATTGTTTCAGAGCCATGTTGAATTCATCACTTCTAAAGTAAACACTAAAACACAGACTGGGCTTGGGTTAATGATAAGGAGAACTTTCCTGTTTGACTTTAACATTTCCGGAAGGGATATTTAATGGGTGGATTGCTGTTCTGTGACACAGGAGGCCAAGCTGTCATCCCCACTCACAGTCCATCAGCCCAGTGGGGAACAGGTGTGGACACAGAACACAGCCGAGGGCCACCTTGGAGACGCAGGTGCATGCTGACAAGGGGGTGGGCAGGGCAGTCAGAAACGGGAGTTGAGCCGATGTCCTTAAGAAGGGACAAGGATGCTCATGTGAAAGGCCCGGAGGGCTGCAGGACCAGCAGGTGTGAGAAGGTCAGAGAATGTGTGGGTCTGGGGCCCCAGAGAAGGGAGACAGCCATGTATATGCCATTTGGACGAGCTTATCTAACGGTTCAAAGAGATTGTGTATTATTTGCTTCTGTATCTCTTGCAAACCCATCACGATGCCTCCTCCATATCAAGATATTAAATCTTTGGTAAGAATGAGCAAATGGATAAGCAAATGAGTGATGTGCCAACATCTTGAGTAGCGCAGCTGGTAGAAGTAGAAGGAAGGGGCTTTACCACGGAGGAAGGGATACTGAGTTTCATGTCTGCTGAGTTAGCAGGGAGATATGAATGCGGGTTGCTATGGAATTGGATAAACCGAAGACTGATGGTCATGCGGCAATGGCCACAACCACATGCCAAGAATGCCGTGTGTGGTCCTGGCCAGACCGTGGAGCCTCTCAGAGCCAGCCTGCCTGCCGGCCTGACTGCCTTCTTCTTTCCCTTCCTTCCTTCCAACACAAGGATGTTAATACCAACATGATTAGTCACCACTCCATCAGCCGCAGAGACAGAACACCCAATTTGAGATTATTTCAGAAAAAGGGGAGATACTGGCTCATGCAACAGAGATTCTTGTGTGCTTTGGTCCAAGGGCACAAAGACAGGTGTTATGACGCCATTTTTTTGCCATCCCTTAGCTCTGCTCTCCTCCAGGCTGGCTGTGTTCTCTCAAGCAGCATGTCTGCAGGCCAGCCATTCAGCCTCTATCGGAGAAGGAGCCTCATCCCAGATTCTAAAAGTTCAAACACCAACTGCAAAGCAATCATTACATTTTACTTCTGGAGGCAAACACTGTGATCCTTCTCCAGATCTTCGTGCTTTCCGCCCCTGGACAAATTGTGTGATACCTTTGCAGATCCTCCATTTTTCAGCAGGTAAATATAATGGCCTCTGACAGGGGTATGTAAGCAGCATCCCTCTTAAGTAGTCTTTTGTGAATGTTGTTCCCTTACAGCACCTCGAGGTCTCCCCTCTTTCACAGAGTGCAGCCAAGAGACCTCTTCTCCCCTACTGACCTCAAGGCCATTATTCAAGGGGCTGTCTCAGGTTTCATTGATTAGCAAAAGAAAGCCAGGGATTGCAGTATATTAAGGAACAATGCTCTCCCTTCCTTCCTTCCTACAATAAGGTTCTCAGAATGGCAAAGGTTTATTTTTACATATCCTTTCTGAGTTTCACTTTCCATAGCACAAAATTTAGCCAGCAGTTCCAGGCTGCTGTCCCTAGATTCAAGTTTGGTACAAAAAAGATCTGCTATCTTCCCTTCAGTTGGATCTCATGCCCATCCCGACCCAGTCCCTGGGGGTGGGGGGAAGGGATTCAAGAATTGGTATATGTTGGATCACAGGTGCCCCTGCAGTGGGAATGAGGTCAGCCATACCAAATGACATGGATCAAGAGGAGTGTGTGTGTGTGTGTGTGTGTGTGTGTGTTTGAAGGAAGAAAGCCTGAGAGGATATCTATCCTCCTAACAGTTTTTTCAAACAGCCTCTAAACCCAGCACAGAGCCCAATGTGGGGCTTGAACCCACAACCTTAAGATCAAGACCTGAGCTGAGATCAAGAGACAGATGTTTGAAAAAAATTAATAAGATAAGATAAGATAAGATAAGATAAAATAAAATAAAATAAGATAAAATAAAATAATAAAAAGAGACCGATGCTTAACAGATCAGACACCCAGCTGCCCTTATCCTCCTAACATTTAAAAATGTAGTCTTATACTGTTAACGATAGGTACTAAGTTAAACAGCAGATCTCCAGAACTTACTTATCTTGCATAACTGAAATTTTATACCCATTGAGCCATGATTCCCCTTCCCTTTCCCCACCTCAGATTGTATGACTATGACAATTTTAGGTATCTCATATGAGTGGAATCATACAACATTTGTCCTTCAGTGACTGGTTTATTTCACTTAACATCATGTCCTCTAGGTTTGTCCGTTTTGTTACAAATGGTAAGATTTCCCCCTTTTCAAGGGTGAATAATATTCTTTTGTTGTATATGCCAAGCTCTCTTCTTCCATTCGTCTGTTGATGGACATCTGGGCTGTTTCCATATCTTGACTATTGCAAATAATGTTGCAATGAACCCAGAAGTGCCAATAACTGTAAGATCCTGATTTTAATTCTTTTGCATAAATACCCAAAAGTGAGACTGCCGGGTCATAGGGTAGTTTTAGTTCTAATTTTTTGAGGAACCTTCATAACTTTTTCCATGGTGGCTGCCCCATTCTGCATTCCCACTAACAGTGTGTAAGGGTTTCAACTTCTCCACATGCTTGCCAACACTTGTTATCTTTTCTTTTCTTTTTCTTTCTTTCTTTCTTTCTTTCTTTCTTTCTTTCTTTCTTTCTCTCTCTCTCTCTCTCTTTCTCTCTTTCTCTCCTTCTTTCCTTCTTTCTTTCTTTCTTTCTTTCTTTCTTTCTTTCTTTCTTTCTTTCTTTCTTTCCTTCCTTCTTTCTTTCTTTTTTTTCTTTCTTTCTCTGTTTTTAGCCATCCTAACAAGTGTGAGGTGATATCTCATTAAGGATTTGATATGCATTTCCCTGATGATTAATGATTCTGAGCACCTTTTCTTATATCTGGTAGCCATCTACATGTCTTCTTTGGAGAAATGTTAATTCAAGGGCTTTGCCCATTTTTAAATTTTTTTGTGATTAAATTATAAGAGGTTCTTAATATTCTGAATATTAATCCCCTGTCAGAATACGGCTTGCCAATAGTTTCTCCCATTCCGTAAGTTGCTTCTTTTACTCTGTTGTTCAAGATCAAGAAAAGTGTGGCCACTCTCACCACTTCTACCCAACATACTGAAATTTCCAGACAGAATGATCAGTCAAGAAAAAGAAATGAAAGACATCCAAATTGGAGAGAAAGAAGTAAAATTGTTTCTGTTCATAGATGGCAGGATCTTATGCATAGAAAACCCAAAGTATTCCATGAAAGGAAGAACAAACACATTCAGTAAAGTTGCAGGATATAAAAGCAACAAACAGAAATCAATTGTATTTCTATATTAATAACAAACTATATGAAAAACAAATTATGAGAAAAAAAATCCCATTATAACAGTATCAGAAAGAATAAAATGTTTAGGAATAGACTTAAACAGGCAAAGGAATTTACATACCTGAAACCATTAAAATATTGATGAAAGAAATTCTATCAGACAGGATAAATGGAAAGCCATCCCACGTCCATGGATTGGAGGAATTACTATTGTTAAAATGTCCGTACTACCTAAAGTGATTTACAGATTCAACGCAGTCCCTATCAAAAGCCCAATGATTGGGATGCCTGGCTGGCTCAGTCGGTTCAGCATCTGCCTTCGGCTTAGGTCATGATCCCGTGGTCCTGGGGTCAAGTCCCGCATCAGGCTTCTTGCTCAGGGAGAAGCCTGCTTCTCCCTCTGTGGGCCACTCCCTCTGACTGTGCTCTCTCTCTCTGATAAATAAATTATATGATTTTTTTTTTTACAGAAACAGAAAAAAAAAAGCAATTCTAAATGTATCTGGAACCACAGAAGACTTCAAATAGCCAAAGATATTGCAAGTAAGAACAAAGCTGGAGGCATCACACTTTTTGATTTCAAAAGATGCTGCCAAACTACAGTAATTAAAGCAGGCTGGCACTGGTATTAAAAACACATAGACCAATCGAACAGAATAGAAAGCCCAGAAATAAACCCATAAATATATAGTCCACTGATCTCTGCTGACGGAGCCAAGAACAGGTAGACCTCAACCAACGGTGTTGAGGAAACTAGATGTCCACAAAGAATAAACGTGTACCCCTATCTTGCACTGTACACACAACTCAACTCATAATGGCTTAAACACTTAAATGTGAGACCAAAAACCGTAATACTCGTGGAAGAAAACACAGGGAAAAGCTTCTGAATATTAGCCTTGGCAGAGATTTCTTGGCTATGACACCATGAGCGAAGGCAACAAAAATAAAAATAGACAAGTGTGATTATATCAAATTAAAAAGCTTCTGCACAGCAAGGAAAATAACTGGCATTTCCTCCTATCAGCTGTGGTCCTTGGTGAAGGAATATATTCTTTCTGTGATGCAGGGAATCTACCTCATGTCTTGAGAGAATTAGATGAGTTAGTATATGTATTTAGAACAGGATCCGGTCCATAGGAAGAGTTAAGCATGTGTGGTTATTACACAGAGAAGGTCTGTGACCAATTTTCCAGCAAAGAGGTCTGACCTCTGCCCATAGGCAGTTAAACGTGTGGAAGGAATGGGTTCCAGTGACCAGAAATTCTCCCTCAGTGCATGCACAAACAATCCTGGATCTCTAACTAAACAGTGCCGAGGGCCATCTGGAATTCCTCAGGCTGATGTGTGAGAACTGCAGAGATCCAGGGCCTCCCTGGATGGGGAAGTGTGGTTAGAGACAAACAAGATCCACCTGGAGACATAGAGTCTGGGCTGGGCTGAAACGGATGGATTCTAGAGCTCTGTCTCTAGCCCTCCAAGATTTTGGGCCAAGTCTTTTGAGGAGTTAGTGATAGTCAGCATTGTGCTGGTAAACGTTCAACAACTGGCTTCCTAGGGAGAAGAAGATGCCTAATGTAGAATAGTTGCCAATTTCCAATGAAATCGGCTCTCCACTGCTGGGTCCTTTCTTGGAGATTTTCAGCTCTGCCTCCCCTCTCCATCCTAATATCTGGCTACTATCACCCTCTTGGCATGCAGTGTGATGTACAGTTTCCTGAGCTCACTGTGCCCCTTCCCAATCACTGTTCCCTTCTTTTTGCCTGGCTTCCCCTTGATGACCCATCTGAGAAGGGATGCTGTGTATGGTTGAAGCAGGCTGTGTACTGCACACCCCCTGGGAAGCCATCGACAAAGGCTTGAGCCATACAGTGCACAACCTATACCATCAGCTGGGACAGCTCAGTATCCAAGGCTTTCCCTGCTCCAAGTAGTCTTTCTTGTCTATCTAGGTTGAGTTATTGCTGCTTCTCTGAGCTCCCAGAGCTTCCCGAGCTTCTCTTTTATTTCCCCAACTTCTTTGAGCTGATGTCCTTAAGGCATCCCCCCTAAGTTATTGAAGGAGTCTCTTTTAGTGTCTGTCTATTGTAAATTCTTTAAGAAAAGGGACCGAGTCACATTCACTTCTCCATTCCCAGCACCTACTGGAGCTTGTGATACAGTGTAGTGTAGCTCTGTCTGGTACACTATCCGAAGGCAAAGAAAGCTCAGGGGAGATCATTAGAACTGTATCAGAAGGAACTGCATGTGAAGGGGTAATTGGGTTTGTTCTGTGGAATCTCAGTGCACTGATACAAGCCTGCTGGGGAGAAAAAAATTCTGGGAGACAGATGACAATTCTGTCTCAGGAACATTTTAACTGGCAAAACTCTCCTGGCAGGAGAAGGGCTACGTGGGAGGCGGCGAGCTCCTTGTCCCTAGGAATATGCAAGCCAAGGTTGGGAGATACATAGGAACCTAAACAGGGATCCCTTCTGTTGCCTAAGAGGTTGTAGCAGGCTGAGGAGGGCAGCCTAAGGGGTTGTCTGGGCAGGGGAAGGGGAGGAGGGGCAGGGATGCGCCATAAAAGAGAAATGCCTGAATTGCCATTTAAAATTTTTTTAATTGTGACGAAATGCATTTATCATAAAATGCACCATCTTAATCATTTTTAAGTGTCCCGTTGAATGCACATTGTTGGGCGACCATCCTCACCATCCACCTCCAGAACTCTTGTCATCTTGCAAACTGAAACACTGTTCCCATCAAATAAGAACTCCCCACAGCCCCTGGCAACCACCATTGTATTTTCTGTTTCTATGAAGTCAATTCCTTAGTACCTCAGATTAATGGAATCCTACAGTATTTGTCTTGTTGTGGTTGGTTTATTCGCTCGGCATAATGTCCTCAAGGTTCAACCATGCCATAGCATGTCTCAGGGTTTCTTTTTTTTCCAGAGGCCGAATAACGTGCCACTGTGTGTCTGCTTCATGGTCTTTTTATCCAGTCATCTGCCGATGGGCGCTCGGGTCGTTTCCACCTCTGGACCACTGCGAATAATGCTGCTACACACAGGGGGCTGCGAATGTCTGTTTGCTCTTGCCTTCAGTTCTTCTGTGTTGAGACCAGGAAAGGAAATTCTGCATCATAGGGTAATTCTGTGTTTAAGGTGTTGAGGAGCTGCCATATTGTTTTCCACAGCAGTGGTGCCATTTTCCATTCCCACCCAGAGGGCACGAGGGCTCCCATGGCTCTGCCTCGTTGCCAACACCTGTTAGTTTATCATTGTTTTTTATAGTGGCCGTCCTAATGGGTATGGGGCTCTGAGGCACAGAGAGAAAGGAATTAGAAGGGGACAGGAACAGGTTTAATGAGCACTGTCTCATCCTGGTCCAGTGCTCCTCGGCCTTCGCCCCAATACAGCCGCAAGGGAGGAGAGTAACCTTCGAAGGCTGTGCAGGGAGAAGGGGTAAGAATTACGGCGACAAGATCTGAGTCGGGATGGTTACTAGAATCCAACATTCTGGCTTTTTTGTTTTCTTTTCCAGATACTTGGATTCACCCCATCCCTGAAGCCGCGGTCTGGAAGTGCACGAGAATCAGGCACCTGTTCTAAAGGGCATGTCTTGGCAAGGCTGATCGTGTTCTGTAGTTTTGCTTGAATAAACATTGAGCATCCCAGAAGAAGTGGGCTTGGAACACAGGTCTGGGCTTCTGAAGCTGCTTTCTTAACGCTGCCCTGAGTGCAGGTCGGACGACTTACCCTGCATGGCTTAGCCCCTGACAGCCATGCACTGAAGGAAGCAGAGGCCCAGCCAGAGTATTGCCCTGGTCAAAACGGTCACCCTCTTGGCATCCAGAAACAGAGGGTCAGGCTCCTCAGGGTGGAGAGAGCCCAGCACAGGCTGTCCAAAGACACAAAAGCAAGTCCGGAAGCCCATTGCTCTGAGTTTCCCACCCCTTATTAAGAGCCAGGCAACAGGGTGAGTAAGAATCATGCACCGGCCTGTGGCCACACAGACACACACAGTCACAAATACATGGTTACTCACAATGCCATGAGTGCTGACGTCAGGCCGAGAGGAGCTGCTCGGCACAGCCTGGGGATGAGGTCAGGGAAGGGGGAGCACGATCGTGCCCGCCAGCCCAGGGTGATCGTAACCCGCCAGCCCAGCGCGATCGTGCCCGCCAGCCCGCGTGATCATGCCCGCCAGCCCAGAGCTCCCCTCCGAGTCTCTGCTGCACAGCTCGCTCCTTCCTGGATGCTCAATGTTTATTCCAGCAAAGCCACCGTTGCTCAAAAAATGATCAGCCTTGTCAAGTCACGCCCTTTAGAACAGTGATGCCCCATAGAAAGATACTGACAGTCATCTGTGTAGTCTTAAATTTTCTGGCAGCTACATTTAAAAATTTAAAAGAAACAGGTGCAATTAAGTTACATATTTTACTTAACTCGATGTATCCCAAAATCTTATTACTTCAACATATAACCATTACAAACACTATTCATGAGACAGGCTATATCCTTTCTTTCCTAGTAAGTCTGCAGCCCCCAGGGTGCACTGAACAATGGGAGCACATCTCAGGTCAGATGTTCCGTCTCTACGCGAAATGCTTCATCCATGTTGCGATCTCATAAAATTTGCAGTTGAAAAAATAGATTGCGTGTACCCAGTTGCTCCAAACATACTTGGATGTTTTCCGACAATGACATACTAATGGAAAAATATGTCACTCTGTTTTACTTTTTTAGGTTTAAATTTAAATTATTTAAAATGAACGGAACTTAAGAAATCAGTTTCTCTTTCATAGCAGCGATATTTCAAGCACTCACTGGCCATGTGTGGCCAGCGGCTTTTCCTTGCGAAGCACTGCTTGGGAGCCCGAGGACATTCCTCTGAATGGTGCTCAGTGCGGCTCAAATTCTTTCTTGAGGTTGGTTTTAAATTTTTCAGAAAACACTCCCTGCCCTTTGCGGGGAGATTGTGAAGACTGGTGAAGAGCTAAGTTCTGGCTAGAGACTGAAGACACTCCGGAAGGGCTGCTTTCCGGCTTGCTTCCTGATTGGGATTGTCTTTGTGGTCCTAAAACCTAAAACACACCTGAGTGAGTGGGCCCTAATGGGCTTGCTTTCCAAAGCCCTGTGCCCATGCCCGACTCAGGTCTCAGGACAGCGAGTGTGACCGATGCTCAAAGACACAAGAATCTCGGCAGTACTCACGAGTTCCATGGCTAAAGAAGTGGGAGACCGGATGGGGGCAGCACTTCCTTAGGCTGTGGACCCCCTCCCTGGCTGTGCCCTCCCCCAGTGGCCAGTCCCTGGCCTTGCTACCCATCCAGCCCACACAAGGGCTAAGGCAAGGCTAAGCATTTCAGCTGGGGGTAGTACCATCACCTCCTCTTGGGTGCCTGGCTTTATAGCTCACTTTCCCTTTGGCTCATTTTGAACCAAGTTTGAAAATGACTTACAAGTAAATAGTGTCTTTGTTAACCAACATTGTATTCGGCAGTGGCCCCAGCGGGTGAACACACTGAAGTCCCATCTCTACCTCTCCCATGGGATGGTAGTCCTAGAAGCCTTAGTGGGGATATTCCCCTCCCTCTCCTCTTCTCTCCTGGCTGCTCCCTTCCCCTTACCTTCGATCTCATTCATTTAAGACAACTTTTTATAAAAAACACCCAATCCATGCCAGCTACGGGCTGGGAAGTAGGGTTTCTGAGCCTAATGAGTCAACTTACATTACTTACTACTGCGTCACCTACTTTAACAAAGAGAGACAGGTACACGAACGTATATGTATAATTACGTATCTTTGTAACAGTCACTATTCTATCAGTTCAAAATTTTCTCTCCCCATTATTCCACTAAGCCACTGCAGGGGAAAGGGGCCTGCATTTGAATGCATGGATTTTCATCTGGAACCCTAAGACTCCCCTGAATTTGTTGTGTGTCTCTGGGCAAGTCACTTGACTCTTTGAGCCTCAACGTCCTCATCTCTACTACACAGGGAAGTTTCGAAGATTAAACGAGACAAACAACTCAGGTAAACATTCCTGTAACACCTGGAATAAAGAGCTCAAGTCAATACAGTCCTGGTGAGCCTTGTTTTTTAACCAGTCCTTCCAGCAGGTTTCCAATGTTCTTTGCCATTGTGCAAATTTAAGTCTGGAGCGGGGATGTTTACTATGGGCCCCAACGTCATGCGCCTGCTTTGGAATCCCAGCCACCTGAAGACTAGCAGAAGCCTTCACACCCCCTTACGGTGCTGGGCCATGTACTTGAGGGACATCAGAACCAGTCCTGGGGGGCGGGCAGGGGAAGAAGACTTCTTGGAGGAAGTGTCTTTTAAGGGGAGATACCAGAAAATCAGTGAGTTGGGACACCTGGGTGGCTCAGCTGGTTAAGTGGCTGCCTCTGGCTCAGGTCACGATCTCAGGGTTCTGGGATCGAGTCCCACATGCAGTTCCCTGCTCAGCAGGGTGTCTGCTCCTCTCTTTCTCCCTCTGCCGCTACCCTTGCTTGTGCTCCTCTCTCTGTGTCAAATAAATAAATAAAATCTTTAGAAAAAAAGAAAGGAAGAAAGAAAAGAAAATCAGTGAGTTGAGGGGAGAGATGAAATTGTGTCTCAGGCCAAAGGGAATATAATAATAAATGACCAGAGGCAAGGAAAACACAGTATTTGCAAAGGACAGAAAGAAATCTAGCATGGGTGGAGTGTGTCTGTGTGTGTGGGTGTACGTGTGTGTATGCACACTCACGCACACGTGTGGGGGTGGGTGGTCACTGGAGAAGTAGGGTCCTTGCCAGTCATTGGGAAAGGCGGGTCTGAAACTGAGTTTTCCTGTTTCCCAGCTGAGCTCTGTCAGCCTCAATTCACTGTTTCTTATAGCTTCTCCTCTCCTGCACCCAGTACCCTTATCTAGAAGTCTAACGGCCCTTTATTTAAATTCATTCTCCCAAGTTTACTGACTATCTGGCCTTTGGAAAGTCCCTTAATTATTTTAAATTTCTGTTTCCTTATTTCAATGTTGGATTTGATGATTTCCAAAATGGCTTTGGACTCTAATTTTCCATGTAAGACAGAGCTCCGCTTTCTGTCTCTTCTGAAGAATACCTGGGGAGAGGGGGCTGCTGACATTTCCAGAAATGTTTGGGATCTCCAACATGGTTGACCAAACCCTGGCGAAGGAGTAAGCCAATCTGGGCCACACTGACCCGCTCAGTGTACCGGGGTCTCCAACACCTGCTGCGCCATCATCCTTCATGTCTTGGCAACACCACACAGGTGAATGCCGGCTTTGCAGCTTCATTCCACAGGGTCATTGAAAAGGGTCCTGGGGCCCGACTGCTGGTCCGATTTCTGCGCAGGATTGGGGTTTCTGCAGAGACTGTGGTAAGCACGGATGAGAGAGTCACCCTCTCTACCATGTGAGCCAAGTGATTAAGAAAAAGGAGGTTGCCCTCCAATCACTCAAAGCAGAAAACAGTACAGGGAAAAAGAAGCAACGGAGCCCCAGGACGAGGTGGAGTGGGTCTCGCTTGTCCCTCCTGCACCTCCTCCTCCCTTCTAGTAGAGGACTCTCTGATTTTCCTGGAATCCTCCCCTTCCCCTCTGCTGTTCTTGATGGCTCCCAAGTGATTATTCCATCCCTTAATGCCCTGCTCCAAAGCCAGTCACCCTGGTCAGAGGGGTTGGTTTGAAGACGGCCAAAGACATTTCCTGGAGCTGATGGAAGAATGTGTCTGTTTTCTCTTCTGGGGTTGCTCAGGGGCGGATGCCGGAGAAGGAGCTGTCAGAGAGGAATTCCAGCTGAGAAAGAAGAGAATTGAGTCCTGAGGACTCGTTCAAGACCCTGGAATGTGCCATCCCTGAGTCTTGTACACCAATAGATCCTGATTCCCCTCCTGACTGAGGATATTTTAAGGGGAGAATAGGGCAGGTCTGTCTCGCAACAGAAAGGGCTCTAACTAGTTCAAGGGGACACCAGATCACCCAAGCTATTCAAATACGAATAGTTACATCTACGTTGGTTGGTAATAACCCTCCTTTGAGCCCCTGATGGAATCCCGCAAATAGTGACTCTTTCTCTCCTACCAGCTCACAAGAGAGATGCAATTATCATGGCTATATAGCTGTGATTACTATGTTTCTGTTATTTTGAGTGACATGGCCAAGGTCAAGTTGCTTGTAAGTGGTGGCACAGGGATCCAAGCCCACTTCTGCTTACACCAAATTCTACGGGCTTGTCACTCTGCCCCAAGGTCTACTCCTGCAGGGAGAGGCTGAATTAACATGGGGAAAGGAAGACAGAGAACACTGTTTGGATATCCAGATCACAGAAAGGATCCTCCATCAAAGAGACAAATTCCTAGCAAAGGAATTATTGTTACAGGAAAGAACAAGAAAACAGCATTCTCCTAAATAGAAGGGAAATTTATTTTTCACTTGCCATGCTGGTAAGGTCTATTTCATGTTTTGCTGGGCAGGATAGAAACAAAGTATAACTGATCTGTTACAAAGATACAATCTCACAGAGCCCGAGGTCTGGGATTTCCAGAGAAGGTTTGGAAGTGGGAACCAAGAGGACCTTAGGCTTCTAGATCTTATTTTTACTCGTCTCTGCTTGTCCCTTTTAAGCCACATCTGCATCTGTAGGCAGGCTTCCCCTGATCTGCAGTCTGGGGAGCAGAGCCTGGCTGTCCCAGGACTTCCTGGTTGGCATGTCTCACTGAGGCTAACTTCTTGTCTCAGCTCCCACTTGCAGCCACTTGGGGGTTTATCCGAAAACAGTAACTGGATGGCTTGAAGGAGTAAGCTGCTCACCCTGGTGTGCTCAATCCCGGGGGAGGGGGGGCATTGGAGGGAGGTGGAGAGTAAACAACCTGAAGACACACCAGTTAGGAGCCCACATGGAGGTGTGACAAGATTGCAGGGTTCTTGTCTCATGGAATCGAAGGATGAATCTTGTGGACACAAAAAAGGTGAAGTGAAATGAAAGTTTATTAAGTGAAGTGAGAGCAGAAAAGAAAGAAAAAAAAATCTCTCTAGAGTGAGAAGGGTCCCAGATGAAGTGCCCCTGAAGGACTGAAAGGTGGTCTTTTATTGAAAAAAAAACAAAAAAACCCCAAAAAAACCCCAACTTGGCCAGGGAGCTTGTGGCCTTAAGATTCTTACGCCGTCTTGCTCTGAGCAAGGACTACTGATAACACCCTTAATGACTTATTTATTTTTTTAAAAGATTTTATTTATTTATTTGACAGAGAAAGAGACAGCAAGAGAGGGAATACAAGCAACGGGAGTGGGAGAGGGAGAGACAAGCTGCCTATGAATGTGGGGCTCAATCCCAGGACCCTGAGATCATGACCTGAGCCGAAGGCACATGCTTAACGACTGAGCCAGCCAGGCGCCCAAAGACTTACTTCTTTTAAGTTTGGTTGTCTTCTGTGATTAGATCATAGCCATCAAAGAAAAAATGCTCCTTAAAATCTGGGGCTTAGGGGGTCTGGTCTATTTCCTTATCTGTTATTCACTCTGGCTTCTGGCTTCTGCGTGCCAGGATGAGTTTCAGAGCCTAGTCAGGGGCCCCCTAACCCTTCCTGTCTATACCGTGACCTTTTCCTTACTTAGGAGGGCTCTGTGATGTACTGCCCGGATGTCCCCCATCGGGAACTGTAAACCTATCACTTCAGCTGCTATCAGTCCCCTTCCGACATTGCCTCACCTGAGATCACCCACATTTATGGGGAAGGGATCATCTTCCCCCAGCTGGGACATCTCTGAAGGTCCCTCTAGGCAGCAGGGGTCCTAGTGGGCTGCTGAGGCTGTTTCATCTTGAAACAAGCTGAACTTCTTCACAATCATGTATCCTTTGTTTCTACCCTGCGAGGAGATCACTCTTAAATAAATTTCCTGCTTTCAAATTTCGATGTGAATCTGCTTTCTGGGGAACCTATCTCATGGCAGTTGGTCCTAAGGATTGCCTGAGACAGAAGCCACGAAGCTGAGACTCCAGCACTGCATACACCCCTCTTTGTCTGGTGTGAAGACCCCATCCCTGGGAGTTGGCGAGGCATAGATGATTTATTCATCTTCCCTGCTGGTGGGCGGGCAGTTAGTGAGGAGGAGGGGCGAGGGGCATGCCTTAGTTAATGTAACATACCAGACCCTTTACAAAAGAGTAAATATCAGGGCAGTGGAATGGAGCGGCTCTGGCTTAGCACAATCGGTACTCTGTGAGATGGACGTAAAATGTGAGAGTGATTAATTGGCAAGGAGGGGCTAAGTGCGCAAGCCAGGACCTCCTGGTTAGCATGCAAAGGGGCTCCCGAGTCCTGCATAGAGAGGGCAGGGAAAGCAAAGGACTTAATTATCAGAATGCTAGAGCTCCAAAGAAAGCAGCCGCCCCACATTTGCTATGCCAGGCTCCTTTGACCCCAGCTGGGAAGCCTCTGGATTGATCCATCCCAGACCCTGACCTCCAGATTCCTATGAGCCCTGGGCCCCCCATACTTATTAAGGAATAGCGTTCCCCCTCTCGCTTGAAGAGGATGTGGAGGGCTTGACTTGGCAAGGGAACACTCGCTACCCTCAGGAACTGCATCCTCTTCTCCCCACCCCTTAACGGCTGTGGGGGTCTCCCTTTATTAAATCCTGCTTTCTCTCCCTCTGTTTCACAGGTGTTGATTATAAAAGCAACTCCCCAGGCACCCTAATTTTTATTTCAAAGTTTATGGCCGGGATGGCTCCTCCTGCTACAGGGACCAGCCTTCTTGGTGCAGCCGAGATCCCAGAGTCGAATTGCTGGATACCTGCTCCCTAGTATCTCTCTCTCTACATATATAGGGTAGGAAGAGCAAATGGTTTGCTTAAAGCAAATCAGTACTGCGACCAAGTTTCAGACCCAGATATGTCTGTCTTCAAAGCCATTCTTCGTCGTCACCTTCTCCTTCTTCTTCTTTTTTGCATTCTGTTGTGTTCTCCTGTTTAGTACATATTTTTGTAATTGATTTGTTGGACACATATCTAAATTTGTGGGCAGAGAAAAAACCAGAGCTGACAGACATGAACTGTCACATATAGTTGGAAGCAGTTGGACACTGTGTAGAGGAGGACAAGCTAAGTGTCTGTGAATCGTCCATTTGCTTTTTGATTTATTCATTTAACAAATTTTTATCAAGCCTTTACAGTGTGCCAGGCCCTAGGCTAGATCCTAGGGATACAGCAAGGAATGAAGCTTAGATACTGATTCCAAAATTTATGGTCCAGCAGAAGAAATGACATGTAAACCATTAAGCCCAATAAATCATTGAAAGGCAGATAAAGAATGGTTAAGGTTTCCATTTGCCACCTATGAGAGTCATTGGGCACCATTTTCTGAAGACACAGGCCTGCAGGGCTGCTGTGCCCCTCCGGGTCAGTAAAATTCTGGCATCATCTGGAATGGAACTGGCAATGAAACTGGAAACCCTGCTTCTCCCTGTACAACTGATCCTGGTGGGATGCAAAGACTGTGAGCAGTCCTGCATTCCATATTTCAAAAATGTTAACCAGTGCTTTTTGTGTGATGTCGTGGACAGGAATGGCTTCCTGGCCGCTCTGGGATGAAGCAGAAGGCATCGGCAACTTTTCCACTTGAACTTCTTTAATTGGCGATGCTTCCCCTTGTCAAGGACGATGAGACACAAGACCTCTTCACTCAAAGTAGAGAGTACCGTCGTGTTGGGTGCTAATGAAACAAGAAGATACAATGCACAAAGGAAGGGGTGAGGCATGAAGAGGGGATCCCCTTTTCTTTTCTTCTTTTTTTCCAGCACTGGTTACCATAGTGCCCAGGAGTCTAGAGCTGCATCCTACCCAGTGGGCGCATACCAGAGCTTCTTACGGTAAGAAGTTTGTGGGAGAAGAGCGAAATAGATGTCCAGTTAACACAGTGGAGAAGAGAAGGATTATAGCTAGAACGGGAGGGTAAAGTGGGACAGTCTGTAATCAACCAACAAATGGACACTGTTGTTTTCCCCTAAAAATAGAAATAAGAGTATGCTATTAAGTGGCTTTTGGTGGGAGAACAGATTAATATGGACAGAAAACTGCCAAGAGGCTTTATTATCAAAAGCTGTAATGGCAAGAAAGGGGAAATTTGGGGAGTCAGAATCCAGGCTTTACTGCTTGCTCTATGCCAGCACCCCGCCCAGGGCTTGGCACAGAGTAGGAGCTCAGGACTCATGATTGACTGAAGGCACAGACACTTAGCTCGTTGTCTTATAAGTCGTGTTCCAGTTGTTTCTTGCTACATATTTAATATTCATAGTATCTCCCAGTAACTACTATTTATCACCTGGGTTTTCCTTTCCTGCAAATTGAGGCCAACAGATTGATTAGAGAAATATGTATTAAATAGAAAACATAGCAGGATGTAAAAGGAAGCATGATTGCTTTGAAGACAGACGTATCTGGGTCTCGACATTGGTAGCAGCAGCAAGAATAGGTAAATGATTTGATATTCCAACCCTGTGCCCTACTTCGTACCATTGAGGTTAGGACTAATTTACATTATGTGTATGTAGAGTTTCACCTCATTCCAGGGAGCTACAGGGGGTGAGGGAGGGCTGATTTTTACTGTGTTTGGACACATAAGATCAGACATTGGCCATAGGACTCTCCTTGCCCACAAAAGTTTAAAGAAATTCTAGGAAAACAGAATGTTTCCCCCAACAGACCACGTGTTGTTGGAGGGGAGAACCTATGTCTTTGTGTCTTTAGACTCTCAGTGACTATTGGAAAGAGATTCCCAATAAATGTTTGCCTTTTAATTCCGTGGCTCACGATGTGGCTCACCGTTTCTCCATCTATTTACTTGCCTATGATGTTCCTGACCTTGAGAGTTTCATGAGGATAAGAATAATGCAAGGCAGCTGTCACACAGGATCTCTGACTCTGTGGCAGGTTCTTGTGTCAGAGTCGAAGAATAGATCTCATGGCTGAGAGGGAGAAGTAACATGAAGGTTTACTATGCGAAGTGGGAACAGAGAGGAAAGCTCTCTAGCGTGAGAGGGGTCCCTAATGGGTTGCCATTGAAGATTTTTATGGTCTGTCTTTTATAGGAAACTGACCAGGAAACTTGATAAATATGTTGTCTATAACAGTTAAGACAAAGAGGTGGATTTGTAAATATTATGAAAATACCTCATCTGTCTTTAGAATGAGCAAGGTGGGCCGGTTATGTTTCCTTCCCTCTGGCTAATATCTTTTCTGTGAAATTTCTCCATATCTGAGATTTCTGTGAGCCTGATAATGGGGCCCCTTACCTGCCTCTCCCTCCCGGGCCTCATCTGTCCCTTACTCGGCACAACTGAGGGTCCTGATGTATTAGAACCATGTACTATGGGCTGAACCTTGCCCACCCCTGTGCCAAATGCATATGTTGAAGCCCTAACTCGCAGGACCTCAGAATGGGACTTTGTTTGGTAAAAAGGGTCTTTAAAGAGAAGCATGAAGGTAAAATAAAGTTCTTCAGGTTGGACCCTAATCTAGTATGACCTATGCCCTTATAATAAGAGGAAATTAGAACATAAGATGGAGAACCACCAGACATTCACATGTAGAGAATGCAGGCAAATAGCCATCCACAAGCCAGAGAGAGGGATCTCAGAAGAAACCAGCATTGTAGTCCCCTTAATCTTGGACTTCCAGCCTCCAGAGCCGTAGAAAAACAATCTCTATTATCTATCTATCTATCTATCAAATTTTTTAAAAAAGATTTTATTTATGTATTTGACAGAGAGAAACACAGGTAGAGAAGGAACACGAGCAGGGGAAGTGAGAGGGAGAAGCAGGTAACCCGCAGGGGAGCGACCCACATGCGGGGCTTGATCCCAGGACTCCGGGATCATGACCTGAGCCGAAGGCAGACACTGAACAACTGAGCCACCCAGGTGCCCCACAATCTCTGTTATTTAAACCACACAATCTGTGGCATTTTCTCATGGCAGCCCTGGGATCGGTATGGTTATAACCATAGGGATGGGAAGAGCTTGCCCCAGCCCCATCAAAGCAGGCTTATGTCTTCTATGTTTTTCTAAGGGCTCTGATCTATCTCAGGTTTTTAATGGTCTTTTCCATATCTAGCTTCTTCCTTGTGTAAATGTGACTTCAGAAGTGGGACTGAGATGTCATTAAAAACAATCCAGATCGGAGCGCATGAAGGCACAGAGGCTGAGTCTGTCCTCCCCTTCTTGAAACCCTCTGCCCAGCCAGATGGGCTGAGTCCTCCCACTTGCTGCCAAGACCCGTGGGGGAAGTCCTCACTCTCCAACTCAGAGAGAAAGGGCAGGAAGATCAGGATACGGCCACAACAAAGAAGAAGGCAGGGCAGGGTTGTGAGGCCCCAGGCCACCGTGCCACAGTGGATTCCTGGGACCTGTTCTTTCAAACTTGAGAATCAAGGAGCTCACCAACACTTCGATCCCAGCTGGCCCCAGCGCCTCGCCCTCA
The DNA here is from genome assembly GCA_004023965.1 of Spilogale gracilis. Classification (NCBI taxonomy): domain Eukaryota; kingdom Metazoa; phylum Chordata; class Mammalia; order Carnivora; family Mephitidae; genus Spilogale; species Spilogale gracilis. Next base: position 7,819 of record PITA01022320.1, on the reverse strand, counting down.
CCATTTTCCTCTACAAGTATTTCCTTATCAGAGGAAAAGTAGAAACCACCTGTCATCTAGGTGAGAGAAAAAGCATAAATTGTGGAGACAAAGTTAATTCAGAGGAGACTATTGCCCCAGACTCTCCAATTTGCAGAGCATTTTAAGAATATTTGTTTGAAACTCACTTTTTGTAGGGTCTTTAGACCCTAGATCCCACTTTAGGAATCTGGGGAGAGCTGTAGCCCCTTTGATCAGGGAAAGGCCCTGCACACACTTCCAGTCATCAGGTACAGCCTTCGGGGCTCCTGGATCCCCTGAAGCTCAGCTGGGTCACCGGGAGCGGCAGAACCCAGGGTGGGAGACCTTGCAGATACACATAGTGAGCCAAGCTCTTGGCTCGGATGAGCTACCACGTCACAAAGGAGGGGGGCAAAGCCGGAAGACATGGTCCGCCCTCCAGGTTCTTCCTTGGGGAGAAATAGATCAGGTAAATTCACAAGACCACTCTCAAAGATATTTAACGTGTGAAGAGGTTTAAGGTCAATTCTATTTTAAAAATAGGTTTCTTTAGGTGTAATTTGCATACTGTAAAGTTCTTCTGATTTAAGCATGTCATTCAGAGAATTTTTTTTTGGTGGTATCGTGCAGCCGTTATGGAGAACATTCCCATCATCTCAAGGAGAAGCTGCATGGCCATGAGCAGTCCCTCCCCACCCTATCTCCAACCTGGGTAAACACTCACTGACTTCCTGTGTCTGTAGATTTCCCTTCTCTGGACATTCCATATGAGTGGAATCAGACAATATGTAGTCTTTTATGTTTGACTTCTTTCCCTTAACATGATGGATTTTGTTTTTAACATTTATTTTTTAAGTAATTTCTCCACCCAACGCACAGCTCAAACTCATGTCCCTGAGCTCAAACATTGCAAGCCCCCCCCCCCCAACTGAGGCAGCCACGTGCCCTCACATGATGCTTTCAAGGTTTATTCGTGTATTGTAGTATGTGTTATTATTTTGTTCCTTTTTATTATCTTTGTTCCTTTTTATTGTCAAATTCTATCCTTAGGGTGGGTAGGACGTTAAGGTTACTGTGTGTGTGTGTGTGTGTGTGTGTGTGTGTGTGTGCGCGCGTGTGCGTGTGTGTGACTGTGTGTGTGTGTGTTAGGAGTTGGGACCATGTGGGCGGGGGTGGGCTGTTATCTCACAAGGCATTCCAGTGTCTACGGTTGAGGTGACCCGTATGCAGGGACTCTAAGTCAGCTGGGAGGATGGGGAAGGTCGCTGGTGGCTCTGTCTACCTCAGAGGGAAGAGCAGTCTGTTTTCTCCTCCTTCCCAAGTCCTCACTGGCCCAGTTTCTTGGATTATAGGACTTTGGGATCTTCTCCACTACAGAGCTGAATTTCTTCAGCTTTGTTTGACCTACCTGAATTCAAAAGCTTGATGTCCTCATTCTCATCCCAGCCTGGAGGGTGGACCGTGCTTTATGTTCTAGCCGGGACAGAAGGTCTGGGTGTTGGGATGGGAGGGAGTGCCTGCCAAGACCCTCATACTCCATCGGCGACCTGGATCCGGGTCCAGCTCTGACCTCAGCTGGAGCACCAAGGCGGTGCGCAGAGCGACACTGACACCGGGAGCCCATCCCACAGAGGCCATCCTACAGGCTTGGAGACGACCAAGCGACTGTTCAGCCAAACTCACCCAAATCCTGAAGAGTTGTCACATAGGAGGATGGAGACTTATTCTTGAGGGTTCAGAGGGCCACACAAGGACAAGCATGTGTGTTACAGTGTGGGGACAGCACAAGGGGAACTTCGGTAGGAGACGAGTCACCCAGCAAGGGGCTGGAGGTCTGGGCAGAGCGCCTGTCTCACCAGGTGATTTAGATACCAATTAGGATTTTAGGTGGAATCCTGGTCATGTCCGCTGGGAAAGCTCAGCCTGCGAAGTGCCATAGGCTTGCTTCTGTTGCAGGCACACCAGGCTGAAGGCATGGAGATGCCAGGATTCTGCCTGTCCTTGGTCAGGACCATCACAAGTCACAGGCATGCCTGACCGACCCTCTTGGGGAAGAATCTCTGGGTTTACTCTCCAAGGGATTTCCTTCCTGCCCTGAGCAGAGTGGAGTGCACCAGGCAAAGTGTTTTGGAGACAGAGACGTGGGTTTAGTCTGATTGCAATGGTTAATTTTAATGTGTCAGCTTGACTGGGCTAAGAGACACCCAGATAGCTGGCAAACCATTATTTCTGGGTGTTTCTGCAGGTGGGTTTCTGGAAGAGATTAGTATTTGCATTGGTAGAATGAGCATAGGAGATTGTCCTCATCAATGGGAGTGGATGACATCTAATCCACGGAGGGAGTGAATAGAACAAAAGGCGGAGGAAGGGTAAATTCGCTCTCTTCTTAAGTTGCGACATCCACCTTCTCCCACCTTTGAGCGTCAGTGCTCGGGGTTTTCAGGCCTTTGGACTCAGACTAGAACTACATGACTGGCTTTCCTGGGCTTGCAGCTTGCTGATGGCAGAGTCAGGGACTTCTCAGCCCCCATACCTCATAATCCCTTACAATCTCACCATGTCTATATATATACATATGGTTCTCCTATTGGTTCTGTTTTTCTGGAAAACCCTGACTTTTACAGTGACTATGTCAGCTTCTTGATGCATAACGTCAATCAGATTACTTAATTTCTCTGCACTTCAAAATACATATAATATTAATAATATTATCATTATAATATAATCAATATAAAAATATGAATCACATATGGTATGGAGGTTTTGCCGCGATGGTAGATGGGAATTCTGGGGCTGGAACAGGTGCTCAACAAGATAAAATTATATATATCAGCAATATTGCTACCTGACACATGCTAAAGTTGGCTCTTTCAAAACCTATTCAAGACCCCTTCAAACTTGCTTTTACAATAAAGGCTAAAAAGCTCAAATCAAACGAAATAAAATCCACATTCCCTAAATTCTCTTACCGGCCCAAGCTCTGCAAGGATTTGGGGAAACGGAGAAGGAGTGGAGGTGGCAATCTCATGTGGAGACCTTCCTGGTGGTGGCAGCGGGACTGGGTCCCCTGGAGGAGTGCTGGGGGACTTTCTAGCCTCTGGTTCCGCAGCATCAAGGAAGTTAAGTGGAGCTCTGGGTGGAGGCCTCTGCTGGGGTCTCAGGTGAGGTGGGTGCCTCTCTAATGTTCCTGGACATCGAGAGCCCAAATCTCATTCTCTAGCCCTTCTGGAGATGCCGAAAGCTAAATCTTTAATAAATCTTACTGTGCGAATTAGTTGGAGTTGATCCTTTTTTGTTTTCTAAATTTGTAGCCTCAAACCCTGACCAACACAATTTTTTATGACAGTTCTAGCTGCTATCCAAAATGCTATTTAGAGAGCACAGAATTCATGTGGGTACAGTCAACAGGGAAGAGCCCATGGAGTCCATTAATCCAGACACCTTATTTACATAGAGGGAAACTGAGGACAAATATGGGGCAGTAATTCCCCATTCTAATTCCCCCAGAAAATCCTTTGCTTATTATGTATTGAGTTCTTGTTCCAACTCCTCCAGGCTGTGTACTCAGTACCATATTTGTTATTTCATGTAAATCCTTACAAAAGTCTCAAAGGAGGGACATCATTATCATCGCTTTACAGAGGGAAGCGAGGGTCAGAGAGCTTATGAAATCAGCCCTAGAAGACAAAGAGACAGTATGAGGCGGGGCTGGGACTTCACCAAGGATCCAACGCCAAAGCCAATCCTTTGGACCTACACACCTTGCTGCCTCCTATGACCGGCCTTCTAATTCCTCCCTTCCACCTTCCTAAATAACTGATCCTACTTGAGTAGGAAAGAGAAGGGGAATGCAAAATGGGAATGGTGCCGACTCGGCATCTGGTAGAACACCATTCATGTCTGCCGAACCGCGAGTAGAGGCAGGTGGCTGAGAGCTCAGCGTATGGCCGGGGACGGTGACCAAGAGGTGGAGAAGAAGAGGAGACCAGATCACACAGGGCACTGCAGGGCACGCGAGGCGCTCAGTTGTCCAGTCCTGGCCACCAGCCAAATATCACACCGAACAGGCGCCCAGGCGCTTTGCCTGTACTTGCCCCTGCTCCAGCTTCCCCTGCCTTCATCCTTTCCCCGCCAGATTCCGTCATGGTGCTTTTCCCCTTTAAATCTACCTAGCAGAGTGCTTTAGTGGCATTTCACTGAGATCTGACTGTCAGAGACAGAGGAATGCTGTAAACCGAGGCACCCCCCCATCCCATGATGTCACACAAACAGAACATGCCTACTGCTCTGATAGCATTGCGACATTTGGTGGTCTGGGCACCCCGTGAGTTAGAAGTCATCAACCCCTTTCACAGGTGAGAGAGGCCCGGGGAGATGGGGTAAAATCTCCAGCGATTCTCTGGGTCTTGGTGACAGAGCAAAAATCTTGACACTTTGGACCCCAACACTGGTGTGCCCACTAGGATGCGAACGAAGCAAGGCAGCCACCCTCATCCTTGGCCTTGGCCAGACTCTTCTGGAACCCGGGCAATGCCCTGTTAGACTGGGTGTCCCAGAAGGAGCCAGGACTGGTTTTGGGGTTGTTTCTTCTTGAGGCTCTGAGCCCCGCCTTGTTGTCAGAGAGCCTTTAGAGCATGAAGTCTCCTGGTTACTGGTACTAGATGGTTGGCTGGTAAGAGACAGCAGAGCCAGAAGGCTTGCTAGAACCTAGCCTTGCTTCTTCTTCATTCCTTAGTTTCCTTACCTGTAAAATGCTGAGGTTGGACAGTGGTTCAGCTCTGACCGCTCATGAGTCTAGTCTTAGAAATAGAAGGCAGAGAAAATCCATAGGCAGGCCAGTTCCTGCTTCCCTGGTTTCACCACTGAGCTTCTGCCCAGTTTCTGAGCTGTTACTGACCAGGGGTCAGCGTGGTGATAGTTTTCATCTCCTGGCAACTCAGTCTGGTGTATTAAGGTTGCACAGAGAGTATATTGAAAGATTTTTGAGGCTACACTTGGGCTCTGGTTGAAAAGAGCTTGATACATGTGGGATTTGGAACTTCAAGCACACAGTTCTAGCTAGTGGTTCAATGAGCTCATCAGTTCTAGAAACAGAATGATTTCAATTCCCATTAGCCTTGAATCAAGTGAACCCCAGGTCTCCTTTTATCTGCAAACCATACTTCATGGAGAGATACGACAAGTCCTTTCTACATGAATAAAGCAATGCTCAGAGAGGTTGGGTGACTTGCCAAGGCCACACAGCCAGGGCATGACGTATCCAGGACTCAAATCCAGACCTGTCCAATTCCGATTTGTGTTCTTTCCATGCATTCGTGCCCTCGGCCTCTTCTGTTCCTCTCTGACATGTGTGGAGTTGAAAAATGTGTGAATATGTACGTATTTTGTGAAAAAAGAATCAGTAAGTGAAAATTAACTTGAAACAATTTTTAGAAAGATTTCCCAGCTAAAGAAAATACTCTTGATTTGAAAATTAAAATCGTAAAAACAGTTACGGGAACTCTTGTAAGGTCCTTCAATATTTGTTCCTGAATTTGAAAGGGGACAGCTCTTGAGAGCTGCCCTAGGTGTTCAAAAAGGTGACCTTGGGCCTTTCCTGAGATTAATGCAAAGTAGATAGGGATAAAGTGTTTCCATTAAAACCGTCAGAACTGGCAGGGGGCACCACCTCTGGGCCACTTTAGCCATAAGCTTCTCGGCACGTGACACCACAGAGTCTTACAGCAGAGGAAGGGTTAAATTTGTCTCTCCCTACAAAGCAGGAAAACCCTACAGGAGATCTGGCAAGGAATTCATCCTCCCCTGGTCTATTCTGACATTGCATATGATCTATTATTTTTATTCCTTCCCGATGTCTAATATATGGCGTATCACATGGTGAAATGAAAAGCAAGTAGAGGTGAGAAAGGTCTTAAACACTGCCCAAGAGTTCATAGCCTTTAAACTATTCCCTTCAACAGCCTAGCTCTTTAAGATACTTTACCTGGGTCTCTATTTTCAGATATGGACTGGGTGTGACAGGTGACCACTTGAAAGGGGAGGGACCCTGAGTGCTGGGTTAGGGTTACTGGACTCTATTCATTGGAGAAGGGGGAGGATGGGCAGTGTCAAGGTCATGCCGTGCATAGGACATTCTAGCTAAGTGCAGAGTGTGGACAGAAGCGAACAAGCCTGGAGGAGGGAGACCATGAAAAAGCCAATGGCAAAATGTGTGACTTTTGTTCCACTGTCTTTTTTTTTTTTAAGATTTTATTTATTTATTTGACAGAGAGAAACACAATGAGAGAGGGAACACAAGCAGGGGGAGTGAGAGAGAGAGAAGCAGACTTCCTGCCGAGCAGGGAGCCCGATGTGGGGCTCGATCCCGGGCCTCCGGATCATGACCTGAGCCGAAGGCAGTCGCTCAACCAACTGAGCCACCCAGGTGCCCCTGCTCCACTGTCTTAAAAGGACAAGAATTATGCCTGAATTGTTTATCACCATATCACTCGGGCTCAGGACAGTCTCTGCCTCCTAGTTGGCCCACAGTAAACCCGGGTTCAAGGATCAAATAATACAATTCGGTAATTTTTTCCCCCAATGAACACATTAAATTTCAAGCAGAGCTTTGGTAGAGGGAACTGAGAGAAGAGGTAGGATTTGAGAACTAAGGGATAAAAGTCAAGAGAGCTTGTAATTGATAGATTTGGGGTGTGAAGGCAGAAAGGAGTCTGAGATGTCCCTAGCTTTCTGGTCTGGGGCCTGGGGGCTCTCACTCAGAGAGATGGGGGCAGGCCGGGGGAGAGGAGATGGGGGCAGACTGGGGGAGAGGATGTTATGTCAGGAGGATGTTGAGGTGCCCATGGACACGCAAATGGGGCTGTCTTAGAGGGAACCTCCCGAGTGGCTGTCTATCCGCTCAGTGCTGGCCCTTTTCATTGCTGCCTACTGTAGACCAGAAGCCCTTCCTTCCCTTCTTCCAGTTAACTCTTCCTTCCTTTGGACCCAGGACAACCTTTCCTTCACAGGGAAGCCTTTCCTAGATCTGAGCTGGTCCGTTGGCTTGGTTGACATCAGTCTCTAAGCCCTTTCCTTCTGGCCATGGCTCTCAATTAGCAATGACCCACCTGATTATGGTTAATAGATTAATATCTATCATGCCTCTAGAGGGTCAGCTTCGTAAGAGCCAGGGCAGAGTCTCCTTCTGGTCACCAGTGAATTCCGACTGATAAGTACCATGGCTGGTATAGACCAGACGCTCAACAGATGAGTGCGGGATGATTGCTTTTATAAATGAATGAGTGAACGAAAGGACAAGTGTCAGGGCTCTGTCTCTTAACACTTGATATGATTCTAGTCACAATGAGCTTCCTAAATGGAATCAAAGAGGCAGATTTATAGAGCAGTAGTGACATGAGATCCTGGGTCTGAACAACATGTCTGCCATATAGGAGGTTCTTGGTAAATACTGAAGTGTTGAATAATAATGAATAATAAAGATGAATAATAAATTACTAAAGTATTCCTGGCTTTCCTTAGCATCTTTCTGAATGTTTTCAGGTAAGAAATACAACACTTGTGAGCCTCAATTTTTTTTACTGATCAAGATGAAATAAGGATATCTATCTCAGTTTCTTTTTTTTTTTTTAATGAAAATTTTATGGGATAACTTGTATCAAAAACATTGAATGCATGCTTGTTGTCATTCACCAGGTTGACTATGTAATGAAAGTTCCCAGGAGTTTAGAGAGGAAAATAAGAAATGAGCACAGCCTTAAGAGGCTCTGGGTCCTTTCATTCACACACACACACACACACACACACACACACACACACACAC
>PITA01022319.1:7796-30683 GCA_004023965.1 Spilogale gracilis | reverse complement strand
CGATCTTCTTTATCCATTCTTCTCTTTGTGGATGCTGCGGCTACTTCCATAATTTGGCTATTGTAAATAATGTTACTGTAAGCATAGGGCTGTGTGTATCCCTTTGACTGGGTGTTTTTTTGTCCTTTGGGTAAATACCCAGTAGTGGGATTGCTGAGTCTTAGGGTAGCTCCATGTTTAACTTTTTGAGGAAACTCCGTACTCTTTTCCAGAGCGGCTGCACCAATTTGCATTCCCACCAACAGTATAAGAAGGTTCCCCTTTCTCCACATCTTTGCCAACACCTGTTGTTCCCTGTGCTGTTAATTTTAGCCATTCTGACAGGTATGAGGTGTGGTATCTCCTTGTAGTTTTGATCTGTATTTCCGTGATGATCAGTGATGTTGAGCACCTTTCCATATGTCTGTTGGCCATCTGGATGTCCATGGAGAAATGTCTGCTCGTGTCTTCTGCTCATTTTGTAACTGGATTATTTGTTTTTTGGGTGTTGATTTGTATAAGTTCATTATATATTTTGAATACTAACCCTTCATCAGCTCTGTCATTTGCAAATATCTTGTCCCATTCCCTAGGTTACCTTTTAGTTTTGTTGATGGTTTCCTTCACTGTGCAGAAGCTTTTTATGTTGATGTAGTTCCAGTAGTTCATTTTTGCTTTTATTTCCCTAGCCTCAGGAGACGCATCTAGAAAAATGTTCCTACTGTGGATGTCAGAGACATCACTGCCGTGCTCTCTCCCAGGATTTTTATGTTCTCAGGTTTCACATTTAGGTGTTTAATCTCTTTTGAGTTTATTTTTGTGTAGGGGTATGGCATAAGAAAGTGGTCCAGCTTCATTCTTCTGCGTGTTGCTGTCCAGTTTTCCCAGTACCATTTGTGGAGGAAACTGTCTTCGTCCCATTGCATATTCTTTTCTGCTTTGTTTAAATTTCTACATTTTATAGCCAAGGAAGAGTGGGACTGGGTCTCATGGGTCCAAGGCATGAGTCCCGGCAGCAGAAGGAGCTCACATTCCCCTGCTGCCACTTTGCTCCTTGTGCTCTTCGCCTTTTTGCACTGGGTCCCCTCACCTGCAACCTGCGGGTGGCAGTCGACCTGGCCTCATTTTGCCCCTGTCTCTACAAGATCCTTCGTGATGAAATCTTCCGCTCTGTTGGAGGGGATGGGAGCCCTTTACGTTTTCCTTCTTTCAATGTGCTGACCTCCTATGCTAGCATTGACTGCTCGGCAGGCGGAGGCCAAGCCTCCACTTCCCTCTCTTCCCACTGCTGGGGCATCTCAGGATAGTTCCCATTATTCAATCTGAGGGTCCCCCAAGGCCTTTGCTGACCCCACACCTCCACTCAACTCCACTAGAGTACAGATCTGCCTGTTAGCTCCCAGAGGGAGGGAGGGATGCAGACGGTCCGCCGGGCACCTACCGTAGCACCGTGTGCCACACGGTGGGGCTCGGTCAGTGGGGTGACTTAGACAGGGATGGATGCAAGCGCAACGTTCCCTTATGACTTGGGTCTGGTTCCTTATTTTAGCCTAGTGTGCCCTTTCTGTGGAATAACCTAGCTGTTGCCTTGAAATTCAGGAAAAGGTTTTACAAGTGCCCAGGGGAGGGAAGAGCCGTTGTGCTCTTCCTGGGCTCCCGGTGCCTGCCTGCGATCCCAGCCCCTCTGGGCAGCGGAGCTCACAAGCTGGGCTGCAGACCCGGCGATCAATAAGCTGCCTTCAGTTCCAGTCCCGAGGAGAACAGCACAACTAGTTGAAGATTCGCAAAGCGGTGCCTTGGAGGAAATCCTCGCTGAATTAAGTTTTGGACTTTTTATTTTTGTCAGTAGCCTAGGACTAAAGAAGCAGGTCGTCTTAGACACTTGAAGGGTGAGGAGGCAGACTGTCCCTGCGGAGTTCAGACTGGGGCTGGGAGGCTGTTATTTGTACGACTAACTTTGGGCATCTGTTTACATGAATTCACGTCTTGTTCTGTTTCTTCTGGCGGAATGAGGAGGTTTGCGGCCAAGCTGGGCCAAGCACCTGGAGGAGGAGGAGGAGAGGGAGAGACAGAGAGTAGTCTGTGGGCCTAGCCAGGATTTGTCAGGACCCAGTGGCAAAGCACCGCACAAAGCCATGGAGGGGGCATCTGTGAAGCTCTGCTTGGAGCCCAGCTCCCTCTGTCATCTTGACGAATCTCTGAAGGTATCCCTGGGTCAGCCCCAGCACATGTGGGTACAAGTAATGGGCTTTGAGAGCTTATTAAATCCAATTGAGATGAAATTTCACGACCAGCTGCATGGGACATCTGATGCCCGTTGGTCACCATACCTGGTTTGGAGGATCCTGCCGGCTTGCCCATGTGGCCCTCCTCCTCCATCACTCTGTGTGTGACCTGGAGCTCAGTGGACAAGTGCAGACCTGTCCACAGATGAGTACGTGTGCTGGGGAGTCCCTCGACCCCGGCTTTGTTTCTGGCTCTGCTGTGTGACCTTGGGGAAGTTTCTTACCCTCTCTGATCTTTGGTTTTCTCATTGGCAAATGGAAATATAAGACTGTGGTGAGGATTTAAGGATATCAGAGCTGTGAAGGCTTTTGCACAGACGAACATTCAGCTGCTATTGATGCTGCTGTGTCGTTTTTCATCTTGGGAGGCGATTGGAACAAACCTGCTCCCAGTCTGTATAACTAAACCTGTTTCCTGCGCACAGAAGTTTCGTAAGGGAAGCTGCTGTTACCTCCGTTTCTTCAAACTGGGGCCCAAAGTGGTAACGTTCGTTCCCTCCGCTCACACACGGCACCCAGGCGTGGCAGGCGAGCATTTGGGGGGGACTGGCCCAGCCCACTTGATTCACGCTGGCATCACTGCTCAGTGGCAGCTGAAGACATTTATTGGCATGGGCTACGCACCCAGGGGCGGACGAAATATCACCCCTATTAGCTAGCCTCAAGGTCTCTCTTGGAACTTAATGGGCTCCAAGCAGGTGCACCTCTCGGGTACAGGCCGGATGTGGATAAATCAGGCAGCAGAGGCATCCCGCACTGTGCAGACCTCTGTACGCAGCACGGGGTGGGGAGGGAGGGGAGCCGGTCAGTTCTGAGAACACACATCTGGAGCACACTTCTCCCATGCGTCTGCTGCAGTGTCGCGGCGAGCTCGCTCCCGGGCCCGCGTTACAGGTGAGGACACGTTGCTGTGTGCAGGGAGGCGCGGGCCTTGAACCCTGGCCGCCAGACTCCACGGCCGCCCCGTCACCCTCTGTGCGGCCCCGGGAGGCAGTTGATGAACACGGTTCATCAAACACGGGCTGAACCGATGGATGAAAGAAGAGGTCTGTGAACCTGTGAAGGCTTTTCTTGTGAGCCGACGTGCACTCCGCTTATTTCTCTGCGTGTCGGCGAAGAGCCACTGCGAACTCCCAGGTCAGCTGGCAAGGGGCTAGTTCCTGCAGATCTGCCCAGAGTTTCCAGGAAACAAGTCAGGAAATCAGCACTGGAGGGTCAGTCCCCCATTCTCCGCACAGATAAGAGTCCAATGAAATTCGTATTATTGGAGATGCGGGGGTGGCCTGGTTTGGGCTGAATAAGTCAGAAAAGAAAACGTAGTTGCCAGATAGTAACAGTTGATGGCCATCCTTAATTGATTTTAAAAAATTTGATTAAAATGTCATCTGAAATTTTTTTTTAAAGATTTTATTTATTTGACAGAGAGAAACCCAGCCAGAGAGGGAACACAAGCAGAGGGACTGAGAGAGGGAGAAGCAGGCTTCCCGCCGAGCAGGGAGCCCGATGTGGGACTCGATCCCAGGTCTCCGGGATCATGACCTGAGCCGAAGGCAGTCGCTTAACCAACTGAGCCACCCAGGCGCCCCTGAAATTTTTGAACAATTAGAAGGTTTATATATTTTTATTATTTTCTAACTATATGCTTTGTGCATATTTATAAATCTTTTATCCTATAGAATACATGAAACCATCCTACATTTATTTATTTTTTAAGTCAGATACCATCAGGAATCTGCTTTGCATTGCCCTTTTTGTCCTTTGGAAGAAATAGAGAATTAGGATATTTTGTACGATTGTCACGGTTGGCCAGATACTTCTGTAATCCCTCAACGCAACGTCTCAGAAACAAAAGCCATGTGGCAGTGGCCAAGTGCCTGTCCAGGGTCTAAGTTCAAACACCGAAAGTTCTAAGAACCAAAATGGACGAGTTCTCAGGTTCTGACAGCTTTTATTTTTCTCCCTCACCTGCCCCGGGTCACTTCCACTTCGGAGAGAACACAGATACTTTTGGAGGCCATCGGCTGTATTTTGGTTGATAGAGTTCCGGCAGAATTCCCCAGGGTTCTTTCTGGTTGGTGGGAATCAGTGTCTCCGAAGAGCCGTTGTGCTCCTGAGAGGAGCCTGGTTTGGAGTGTCGTAGTCATTGCTCTGGCACGTACATGTTGGCATACCAGGGGAGAAAGAGAAGGAGCATGGGAGAAGAGAGAGGGAGAATGACTGCAGGACATTGTGCTACACGTCTGCTTCCAAGTGGGAATAAAGGGGCAGCTCTCCGCAAAAGCAAGATTAGACGGCGAGCTTGTTACCCAGCCCTGGCCAGACCACAGATCTAGTCATGTCATGAGATTTATTGTAGAGACTGTAAAGGTAATAGGAACATGGTTTAAAAAAAAAAAAATCCCTTTTCAGAAATTAGAGCCAGACTTGGGCCTTAGAGAAGGAAGTAACTGGAAGTCCCGTGGGATGTGAGGGAGACACGGCGGAGAGCTCTCAGAGTGTGGCCGGCTAATCGGCTCCCCCCGCCTGGTGCTCGTGGAGGCTCCTTCTCCCCGGATGAGCGGGGCTCCGGGCATTTCAGGAGCGCCTACCTGTGGCAGGATGCACACTGAAAGCAGACCCGCAGTCATGCCATCCTGAGGTGGCAGGAAGTCCGAGGAGGACCGCGGCCTGCGAAGGGCAGGCTGCCCGAGGTGTGGCTGGGGGAAGGGCTGCATTCCTCGGCTAGCCATCTTGACTAGTGCTCTGCCTCACTCTCACTCTGCTCGCTAATAATGGCAGTTTGAATAAGGCGCTTTAATCTCTTCGAACCTCAGTTTCCACGGTTGTAAAATGTGCAGGAATCTTTGTAGAAGGTGAAGGCAAAGTTCTTCCAGTGTCCTGTTAAATACGAGGTACTAGGAGTAAACGGTGAATGGTGCTAACTTGACTCAAGGGACAAATCTCGGCTCCGCTCCCCAAGGCTCTTCCCCGACTCCCAGGGAGCGTGTTGGCGCCCAGGTCGGAGGGCAGACAGGGGCAGTGGGGACGTCTGAGTGCTTCAGTCTCCACTGCGGTGGGCATGACCCAGCTCCAGAGCCCCGGGACAGGCTGTGGCCAACGGAGGCGGGGCCAAGGATGATTTTGAGACCATTTCATCCCAGGAGCTCATGAAGTGTTTATACTTTTTCATCTCACCGTCTAATTCTGCTGATAGAAACGCCATTGCACCCGCCTCCGACTCAGGGACCCTCTGTGGTGACTGTTCGTGACCGTTCTCCGTCTCCTAGCCCACAGTCCTGTGCTCGGGCAGGGAAGGCGCCCTGGGGACCCAGCTGAAATGAGGTGTGAATTCTGTAGGCTTCCCCTGCCTCATTTTCGAGTTGTTCATATTATTTTATTCTTAGAGTCAGTGTGAGGGTACACTCTAACTTTTGTGGGGAAAAAAAAGACCTCCATCCCCTCAAAAAAAAACAACAACAACACAAAAAACCACCCTTGAAATGTAGGCTCAGGGGCGCCTGGGTGGCTCAGTTGTTAAGCGTCTGACTTCAGCTCAGGTCATGATCCCAGGGTCCTGGGATCGAGCCCCAAGTAGGGCTCCCTGCTCGGTGGAAAGCCTGCTTCTTCCTCCCACTCCCCCTGCTTGTGTTCGCTCTCTCATGGTGTCTCTCTCTGTCAAATAAATAAAATCTTATAAAAAAAAATCAGTGAAATGTAGGAGAGAAATCCTAGTAGAAACAGATAGACTACTCTATTGGGTCTTTATTTTTTCCTATATCTAACCCCACATGGATCATGAATGTCAAATGTTTTCTGCAGTGTGAAAGGGGTCCCTCAGGGCACTCGTGCGCTGCGCTTTGTGTAATTTTGGAAGGAAGCTTCGGAGACTGTCAGCTTTAGTGTTGGGAGACTCCCTACGTCCCAGGGCCCTTGCTGCTCGGCCTCTGTTCTTTTTCTTACTGCACTTTCTGTGTCTCATAGCATTTGATTATGGATTTCTAATAACAAAACAGTACTTAATCAATGTAGAAAATATTGAAAACCATAGCAAAAGAAAGTGAAATTCACCCTTATTGCACTGTTCATGGATGGGTGAAAAATTAACATTTTAACACATTTCCTTCTAGTCTTTTTTCTACACTTTTTTCTACACTTTTTTTCTTCATTTCCTTCTAGTCTTTTTTTCACAGCACTAAAGTGTAATGGCAGCCTTCCATTGGAATTGTGCACTCTCCTGTCTAACTCCTTACGTACCTGACTCATTATCTCCTCAGTTCTCCTCACAGGAAAGGATTTTTAGAATCCCAGTTTTCCCTTGCAGAAGTCAAACACATAACCATTTTAGTGAAAGCCATGATACAATTATTGACACGACTGAAAAGGCCATGAAATCACATCTCGTCCAGAGTTCTGAGCAATCTTTGAAAATTCTGCAACCAAGGCTACTTTGGCATCCAAGAGTTATTCAAAGCTAAGGTGTGGGCAGCTGGGCCAGGTGTCCTGACAATATGGCGGCTGGAACTCCGGGTGGTCAGAAGAGCTGGAAAACAGAGTGAGTCTGCAGTGGAAGACGTGGCCGTCTTTCTAGAATGCCGTGATTGCACATAGAACAGTTCATAAGTAGCCGGGTGCTGAGTTAGCTGGGTGTTCGCAACGGGAGGAGAGCCATGTGAATCCTCATAGGTTGTATTTTGTCTGAAGAATGAGGGTTAAACTGGGCATGAGCTCAAAGAGTGTGTAATATCTCCTTCCCACCCCAGGGGGAGATTTAGGAAAGGGAAAAAAAAATGCTCAAGCAAATACTTGATTGTGGCCCTTGTGGTGAAGGTTCTAGAATCTCTTATTTACCACTAACTCAGATTTCACAAAGACCGAGAGCTCTCTTAAAGAGCCAACATGTCCTATGTAAGGCACAGATACTACGTAAGCTTGAAATAGCTCTGAAGCAAGACCTGTTGATTCCTAAATTAAATATTCTTTGAAAAAAAAATTTTTTTTTGAATTTCAGAAAAGTGTTAGAAAATGCAGCAAGTAGAAGAGAATAAAAGCCCCTTGTGATAGACAGCTGCCATTGTGGCCTACGCTTCTTTCCTCGCCTCCCACCTCTCTCTCCTCTCTGTTCCGCGGATGTTCTAATTCTCCCATGGTAGGAGTTTCGCCTTCTGTTATACATGACGTTTCAGAAAGGTCCTCGAAGCTAAGTCTATGCCTGGGACCTAACTTACTGCTTTGGGTATGATCCTGGCAAAGGGCATAGTGGGCCATCTGGTGCACATCAGAGACTTGTCACCCATTACCAAATGTACTACTTTTTACCCTCTTGGTAACAGTGTTTTGTCCTTTACTCAGCCTACCAGCACTTCCTAATTTGCTATCAAGGCCGGAAAAACAAAACACAAACCAGTGTCCTTATCGGTGTTCACGTCATCCTTCATTATGTAACGAACTTAAAAACTACGTCTTGTTTTTTTCTGGTGCATTTAAATTTCTTCTTCAGTGAATTGCCTATTCATACCCCCACCCCTCACTCCTGCCAGTTAGGGAGTTTCTTCCTGTTCTAGAGTCACACTTTTTTTTTAATGGTGCAGGTTTGAATATATTTATGGTCAGTTCCCTGAAACACACAGTTATAAGTGTTATATTTAAGAAAGAGAATAGCACTTGAGAATAGGAGCCCAAGAGCTGCATCTGAAGAACAGGGTGTTCAGGAATGATCTGGAAGTTTTGAGGACTGACATCGCTTTTTACCAAAGTGTGCATGTGGGAGAGTGTGCATATTATAGGTCTTCACAGACGGAAGCCCTTTATGAAGCCAGCACCAGACCCTGGAAACAGGACCGTCACAAGCACCTTCAAGCCCCTGATCCCTGCCTTCACCCAGCAGACCAGCATTGGCGGGTTGTGGCTGTTTTTGTACCTTAGATGTTTGCGTCTGGCCTCTCCTCTCTTCTTCTGCACGGTGTTTACAAGATGTAGGCCTAGAGTGTCCAGTTGTAGCTATTTGTTCCCCTTTACGGTACCCACTGCGTGTGACTTTCCCAGTCTGTGATCCCTTCCTACTGCTGATGGGCATTTGGCGCGTTCAGATTTTCGGTTACGGGTAGTGCTGTTGTAAATATTCAAGTGGATGTCTTGGGAACCCTGGTGTTAGCTGATGTTTTAACCAGCTTCATGTGGCCACGTCCTCCCCCTGCCCCCTCCACCCCCATCTCTTGAGCAAAGTGGAGAGCAGAGTGCACAGGGCTCGTTTTACTTAGGATGAGAGTAATGATGCTCTCTTAACAAGGTGCGGAGGACTGATGTAAATTGTAGATAATGGCTGTTGGCTTCAGGCTGGGCTATCATCATCACATGGAGAGTTAGGCTTTATGTCCTGCTATTTTCTTCTCTATCAGTTCTTGACGCACCCTAGTGAACTGAAGGTTCAAACTGTCTTCAGAGGAAAGAGTTTATTAACACCCTGGTCTTACATGCAGCTTTCCTGGGTTTAGCAGTATAATGGAAAACCATGTCTTGGGGTAAGGAATTGCATTTGGGCCGTGTGCGCGCATGAGTCGGGTCTGAGAGACGTACCCAATCCCGATCACATTGCTGCGTGATCGCTTGGTAGAATTAAATAAAAGGCATTGAAAAAATTTATGGCTGCCTTTTACCAGCTTTATGTCTGATTTTTTTTTGTCTGTCTCTAGATTCTTTGGCTGACATGAGTTTTGAAGTTCTGCCACATTCACTTATCAGCCTGTGGCAAATGCAGTCCTCACCAGAGAGAAGATGAAAGACTGAGAGTTAAAAAAAAAAAAAAAAAAAAAATCCATGTGCTTCATAAAAATGCCCTATGCTTGCAGGGAGTTGGCAGTTACCTTCTTCCCCCGCCATTGCCCCCTTTCTCTGTATGTGTAGGAGAAAGGCTTAGTTCTTAAATTGTTCCTCTTTAATCCACCAACTGTGTGTATCTCTTTAAAACTCATCCATACATTCCGCAAACACGTTCAGGGTCTCGAGGAGGGCCCCGTGTTTGTTGGTGTGGTCCCAGTTTTATGGGTCTCTCTGTAGACTACGAATCACTTTGTCCTTCTCTCATAGGCACGGGCTAAATTGTAATCTCCACAGTAACTCCCACAAAGTGAGTAGCGAACATACGAGAAATCTCCACTTACTAAGGAGAGGAGACAGTGATGCCGGGAGAGAGGAAGTCCATGGAAGAGCAGTGTGTGTCCCCTTGTCCTTCGTCTGTTTGCTTGTTTCTGTTCTCATTGCTCTGCTGTCCTTTAAACGTTTTATCCGCCATCAGAGGACGCTAGCCTTCAACTGAGGAGTGGCCACAGGCTGTTCTTAATCCTTAATCTGGCAACAGTGAAAGGGGCGTAAAGAGGGAGGACCCGCCCCCGGCGAAATGCTGCCGTAGGTGATTTCCCTCCCTCTCTCCCTTCTTTGGCATTCCTTCCCTGCTTAGAGCGATGCTTCCACTTCTGGCTCCATGGCTGGGGGCCCCCGTGGGCACCCTGAGTCCTTTCCTCTGGTTAGATGGCTGCTGGTGCTGCTCCCCCTTGGAGACCACACAGCAGCTGACTTCCCTGTCACCACCAGACGGCCCCTGCGAGTGCTTCTGCGTGTTCATTCCGTTACTGCTCCGCTGTAGAGGAATTCTCCACTGCCTGTGGTCCGCGTGGTTTAAGAGAGACCGCAGCTAGCAAGACCCAGCCCCTGCCTTCAGGGAGCTCATGTCTAAGTGGCTCTCGTGGTGACAGGTACAAACCTGCAGCTGGTTACAGAGGGTGCGGGCGATGCCCTGGGGCACGTGGCGACGGGGGCATGCCTCAGAGGCCGGGAGCACGGAGGCCGAGGGTGGTTCCTCACACTTGAGAGGCGGGGGCAACCTGAGGTTGGTCTTACGGACCCCGGGTTTTGCGGCAGATTTGTGAGCAGAAGTGTGGCATGCTTCCGGAAGATTCTTAGGCAGTGGATCACAGGAAGTGTGGCATGCTTCCGGAAGATTCTTAGGCAGTGGATCACAGGAAGTGTGGCATGCTTCCGGAAGATTCCTAGGCAGTGGATCACAGGAAGTGTGGCATGCTTCCGGAAGATTCCTAGTCAGTGGATCACAGGAACTCGTAACAGCGCCTCAGTCTTCAGCGCTCCACCAGAGTTTGCTTTGCACTCTTGGAATGAAGATGGAATACATGAGGTTTTAGGGTTCGCCAGATACCCATTTGCTAGTGTTGTGCATTTTTTTCTGTGGTTGGAAGCTTCTCTGCAAGACCGAGTTCTACTTCTTTGGTTGAGCTTTTCAGAACATTGGGATGTTTGGTGATGGGACAGAATTCCCGTGTGCACTTCAAAGGGGCTTTGTACGCCTTCCTTTGTGCGGTCACGAGGCAGAGCGGTAAACAGGTTCCGGGAGCGCTGTCACCAGCGCCTAGTTTTCGATGAAACAACGTGCAGCTGTGGCATGGGGGGGAAGGAGACCCCCAAAATGCATTGTTTTTTTAATGACAGGATAGATTGTGTGGCACATTTGTCTCTTCATGCCTGATCACTGAAACTCAGCTGATCTGTAACTTCTGGTTTCTCATTTTTGTTCATGTGGAAAAATGGCTCCATATTTGGGCTTCAGGAATATGTATTTAATATGAAAAAACAATTGATTGAAAACCCTCTAGCCTCCATGAAAAAAAACAAAAACAAAAACCGTGATGCTTTTGCAAATTATTTTAACTCCTAAAACCTTTAGGTAGAAACACAACAAGGCGGTTCGTGTTGGATAAGGAAGTATTTTATTAGAACTTTTGGTGGTTTCCGTAGTTTCCATAGTGGGGTTACTCTGAAGCAAAAGGTTTTCAACAGATTGGCTTTACCCACCAAGGAGAACAGTCCGTTGAATAGGTTTTAATTCTTCATCTTGCATTATCACTGCTTTCTCTTACACTATAAAATAAAGTTTTATTTTAAAAATAAAATAAAATAAATATAAATATTTTAAAAATAAAATAAAATAAAAATAAAATAAAAATCTAAGTTCTCTTAGACTATAAAATGCTCCTAGAATGTGCAGTTTCATTCCTTTTCAACCTCTCTTTAGACTCCTTAAATGGATTGAAACAACCCCACCTTTCAAGGCTCTACAGTGCAGGGTGTGTACAGGACTTTTTCCAGCGATTATTTTTGCTAGACCAGTTAAAAGGGTAAATGAATTTATAACAGCCTGGATATTCCCATTTGGGAGCCATTCAAATTTAAATGATAGGGAGAGACAGGTCCTGAAGGGTTACCCTACCACCCGTGGGAGAGTGTTAAGCATCGGCGTCAGAGAAGAAGCCATCATGTTGGCCAGATGGTACTTCTTGGAAACATCACAGATGTGTTCAGCATCGGGCGCAAACCGTACAAGGTGGAGACCCTGGTGGTCAGGTGATCTTAGGATTTGTTCCGTGGTTCTGTTGCATACAGAAGAGAGATGGAGTTTCAGATGGCGGGGTTGAGTCCAGCAAAGCCTCAGCTGGAAAAAAAGGCAAATCAGAGAGCGGTGACTCTAAGAAGGAGAGGAGTTGGTAGCAAGGATGACATCCCTTGCCAGCATCAGGAGGCGGGTGGCAATCGGGGGAGAACTAGAAGATCACTCTTTTTTTTTTTTTTTAATATTTTTTATTTATTTAGATAGCACAAGCAATGGGAGTGGTAGGCAGGAGAAGCAGGATTCCTGCTGGGCAGGGAGCCCGGTGCAGAACTCAATCCCAAGCCCCCTGGGATCATGACCTGAGCTGAAGGCAGACACTTAACCTACTGAGCCACCCAGGCATCCCTAGAAGATTGCTCTTTAACGTGGGGGAAAAAAGGAGCAGAACAAAAGGAAAGGCAGATGTGTAGAAGTAAGTGCCTTTTCTCAGGTTTTTTTGGAGTCACTGATGAGGCCGTTGGCAAGGAGGACTACAACTTCAATATTACAGAAACAGGCCAGTGTTGCACAGAAACAAGATTTGGATGGAAGGTCCGTAATTGGCGAATACGGTTATTTGACAGGAAAGACAGGTTCGTGGTGTGGATTTGAAGATGGGGTGGAAATACCAAAAAGTGTTTCTTCTTCCTCTCCTGGACTGCTCCTACCCAGGACTCCAGAGCCAGACAGGCATTGGAAGGAAGACAAATAAAGACGAGTACCCTTTACTGTCACTTTTTGAGGCTGCACTCCTTAAGAACCAAGGGGAGGCATGGGGAGCCTGGGTGGCTTAGTGGTTAAGCCTCTGCCTTCAGCTCAGGTCATGATCCTGGAGACCCGGAATCGAGCCCCTCATCGGGCTCCCTGCTCGGCGGGAAGCCTGCTTCTCCCTCTCTCACTCCCCCTGCTTGTGTTCCCTCTCTAGCTGTGTTTCTCTCTGTCAAATAAATAAAATCTTAAAAAAAAAAAAAAAAAAAGAACCAAGGGGAGGCAACTTCTCTCTGAGTCAGGATTGAAGTTGCAGCGGTTACTGATGTTCTGCTGAATTAACTGAGAGGCATTGATTTTATAGGGAGAGCTGTTATATTTGCTAGCTGGACGTTACCAGGATTTTTTTTTCTCCCCTATAAATTACAGAACAGACTTGAGAGACCCAGTAGAACTAACAAAATTGTCAGGCACAATAAAATTGACTGGATGATGTGTTTGGGTTGCTGTCTTCTCCAGCTCTTCCCAAAGACGTGAGTAGGACGGTTCCAGGCAATGAGATGACGAGGGAAGAATTTTTATCTGCATGGCTTGGCAGCAACGTTAAAGCTTTTCTGCCAAGAAATATGAATTTCCACTTGTGTCAGCAAGATGTGAATTAAAGAAGAAAGGAAAGTACAAAACAAACAAACAAAACTATGCGGACGCCCTCGAACCCAAGGTGCAGTGTTGTAGAGCTCCGGAGGGATTGGGTGGGGTTGACCAGCCCTCTTGAAAATCTCGCTTTCCTGAACTTCCTCCAAGAAGGTCCGCCTGGTCTGTGTGCCCACCCCCCAACACCTGAAGGACGCTCTCTCGATGCCATCTTTCCACGTGCCCCCTGTGCCAACCCCATGGCTGCACTTCTCTCCTCAGGAAGTTCCAGTCTAGAGAACCCACAGTCCTAGGAGCCATGTGGGCTTTATGCCTCTCAGATGGTCAGATTCTGTGCTGGGACTCGGGGCACCTTGACATGGGTGTCCCTGTGCCTAGAGGATGGAGAGCAGCCAGCCTGGGTCAGTGTGTGTCTGTTGTGTTCCTCGACGCAGCCAACCCCCCTCGACCCGGCTCTTCATACAAGTTGCAGAAACACTCTCAGGAACTCTGGCTGCATTGGCTTCTGCGAATTCCCAGTTTGGTGGGAATTGGAAGTCTTACACTTGATTCTCGCATGGGCCTCCTCCATCCCTATTAGCAAAAGTCGGCGCAGTCTGGGTAATCTGGTCTTCAAAAACAGATCAGGAGGGAATATATCTGGGCTGACAGAGGGTAGGTTTTCTGGTACTTGACAAAAAGGTGCATCGGATAGCGTGGGGTGTGGGTAACGGCCTCTGTCCCCTTTAACTTCCAAGAAGATGTGGCACTTTTTCTCCCAGTAGAGAGCGTGTGCATGTGTGTGCATGAGCGGGGTGTCGGGTGTGGGGCAGAGGGGCAAGGGGAGAGGATCTCAAGCAGACTCCCTACTCAATGCAAGCCCGACGTGAAGCTTGATCTCACGACCCTGAGACCATGACCTCAGCCAAAATCAAGAGTCGGATATTTAACCGACTGGGCCATCCAGGTGCCCTGTGAGTGTGGCATTTTTGACAAAAATATGTACTTGTTTATTTTGGGATTGTTCTTTAAAAAAGAAAGCAAAACCTAAACCACATCAGATACAGACTAAGCTGGGTAAGAAGGCCAGTCCTTAGTCACACAAGCCTCAGATTTTATATATAAAATTCATTCTTTATCCTAGCCTTTAGCACTTGGAAAGAGGAAACAGGAAATATGTCCTATCTTCTGGCATGTGAGAAAAGCCTTCCTTCACCACCATAGGAATTGTCAGGGTTAGAATCACAGGGAACTGATTTTATCCCAGCTTACTGATTTACGACTTTGGGCGAGGTTATTTCTCTAAGCCCGACTCCTTCATCGGTAAAATGGGGTGATATGCGTATCCACTTTAGAGTCTCTCTTAAGGTTTGCAAGCATCAGTTTAATACTAAGTTGCTTGACGACGGCGTTGCCTTACTTTGTATGTTTCCCAGGGATGTCCCATCATCTCACTGATGGGTGTTCTAGCATGGCCCGAGATAGGAAGTCAAGGAATGGCACATCTTTTCCCATGAAGGACCAGCTACGAAGAGTTTCAGGACTCGAATGGGCCGTTTGGTGCTGTCACTACTTTGTTCTGCTCTTATAATGCAGAAGCAACCACAGACGATGGGAAAACGAATGAGCTTGGCTGGGTACTTGTGGACACATAAATCTGAATTTCACATATGTCTCATGTATCGTAAAGTACTCTTCTTCTTTTGATTTTTGCAGCCACTTAATAAAACTGTAAAATATACTCTTAAGCCACACAGTGTACAGAAATGGTGGGGGTACCAACAATCACCCTCAAGGAATTTGTTTGATCTTTTTAAGAGTAAATATTGTCTATGGAGAAAAAATAATGGTTTCCTTAGGAAGATTCCAGTGTCTTCAGTCATTTTTGAAAACTAGGGAGAGAGGAGATCGATCTTTTCAATGCAACTTTCAAGTAGATATGCTCTGTCAATGTGATTATGAGCCTGACCCAGGATCCATCAAAGAAGTGGGTGAAAGAGATGATCAGTTGGAATTACAGGTCACTAACTTGAATCTTTTTCTGAAAAAGCAGAAATGCTGCCAATGTTCAGCCTGGTTGGTGGTGAAGGCGGTCTTCCCGCGGGCGGGGTGGGGCGGTTTGGAGATGTTTCTTCATCATCCCGGGCAGCGCTTTGCTCGAGTGCATGGGCTGGTGATGAAGCAGTCGGGGAGCTCAGCCTCTGGGCTCCCTCCGGGCCCCAGGCACTTGCAGCCCACCTTCCTACTTTGTGTCATTATCAAACAGATAATGAGGAGATTAGCCGGGGTGCCTAGCATTCATAAATGCCCTCCTCGTTTGTATACATCTCTTTCACCTACTATTTAACCATCAGAAAACCCTATGAAGGCTGAGGGACGAATTTGCTTATTTGCCTCTTACGTAAGGCGACTGACAATCCACTATATTTTAAGTCACCCTGGGTCACACTGCAATGAAGTGCTGGAGGCAAGTCTGGGGACGTGCATTTCTGACTCTCTCTATTATGTTGTGCTGCCTTATTACACCATGGCTGTTGATGTCATTAATACCCAAACATTAAAAAATAAATTGAAAAAGAAATAACATCCTGCCCCGGTTCCAGCCCTTGGCAGTGATTTTTAAGCGGAGAGCTTTGTGTTATGAGAATTTTTGCTTTCAAAATGCTACATGCACCTCCTGTAAAAGGTTGAATTAAATGATTTTATTTTTGGTAAGTGGCCCATGTACGTTTATTATTTATTTATTTTGGCTCCTTTTGCTTCAGCCTCTTTGGCTAAATGAAGCACTGCTGTATTTTTATTGCATACCCCATCATTAAAAGAAATTGAAAAGACGCTTGTTAGTTTTAATATTGCATGGATGGAAATCTATCCGGCACTTTTAGGAATGGTTACAATTCCTAATAGTGCATTTTAAGAAGTAGTCTGGTTTTGTTCTTGATAAAAAAAAAAGAGAGAGAGAAAACTTTCTTAAATTTGCTATAATTCGATAATCATCTTTCATTGGAGAGAAGGTCTCTGCTTAGTGTGACGCTGATTTTATGATTTTATGGACTCGCTCAGTGTTCCTTTCCAGCCTGTGGGA
Source organism: Spilogale gracilis (assembly GCA_004023965.1). Taxonomy (NCBI): domain Eukaryota; kingdom Metazoa; phylum Chordata; class Mammalia; order Carnivora; family Mephitidae; genus Spilogale; species Spilogale gracilis. The sequence goes on along the minus strand of PITA01022319.1, from coordinate 14,581 downwards.
GGGGGGAATGCTTTGGGGCAGCATGAGGGGCCTTTCATTTGTTGGTAAATAATCCAAGCAAAGCTGCTTCCAAGCCCAAGTTTTCCCTCTTTCTCTATAAACCATATGCTTCTTTAGCTCTTGGACATATGCCCCTTCCCATAAACTGTGTACGGCTTGGACTGTTGGAGCTCTTGCTGACTTGAACGCAGACCAAACTCCCAGACTGCTTCTCGCGTCCAAGCCTGCGATGCAATCCTGCCGAAGCCAGGGTCAGGTATTCCTTTGCAAGATAGCTAGCTGTTCAGAACGCAGAAACCCTGTGGAGAGGTAATAGGTCTTTCGATGACTGTCTGCAGCATCTTTTCCAGATAACTTTTATTGTCAGAAGGAGAATAATTTCAACAATGATGATAATTTTCCCATATATGTGTAGAAAGATGGGAGGCAAATCAGGGTTCTGAGGGCTTTCAGAGATTTTGCAGGGGTTACTAGTCCTTTAGGATAGATGAGCGGCATGCCGACTGGACGGTTTACCCGATGTATGACTCCGAGTGGGTTGCTTATACTTGCTGAGCCTCGGGATGTTTCCCTGAATGATGAGGGCGAGGGTTACTGATGGGATTAGTGGAGACGGAGCGTGTAGCCCACAGCCTGGCTTTCAGTAGGTGCTCAGTGAATGTGAGCGAGAGCCATGGCAGAGATGATCTTTCGTGATGCAGTTTCCCTTCCGCAACGTTCAGGATGGCCTGATGAAAGCTGAGTGACCAAGTGTGTGTGTGGGGGGGGTTAGAGAGCATTTGGGTATCCATAGGAAATAATTTAAAATAATTAAATTAAAATTTTAAAATATTGAATATTAATATAATTATTTAATATATTAATATAGATTAAAAATGAAAAATAATAAATAATAATAGGGGGCGCCCGAGTGGCTCAGTCGGTTGTTTAAGCATCTGCCTTCGGCTCTGGTCATGATCCCAGGGGATGGAGCCCTGCACCAGGCTCTGTGCTCAGCAGTGACGGGGGAGAGGCTCTCTGTTTCTCCCTCTCCCTCTATTGCTCCCCTGCTTGGGCTTGCTCACTCTCTGTCAAATAGATAAATAACATCTAACTTTAAGAGTGCTTGGCTGGCTCACATGACACAAGTGTGGGACCCTTGATCTCAGGGTCATGAGCAAGCCCTATGTTGGGGGTAGAGATTACTATGTAAATAAATAAATCTTTAAAAAAAATCATATTTTAAATAAACAGGTTTAGTGAAATCTCTATATATAGCCCAGTATCAGTGTAAAGAGATATTAATAGGTATAAGAAAAATTCTGCCAGGCACTTTGATTTTAAGAGATAGAATAAATAGTTTAAAATAAGACCTCAGAAGATAAATGTGTGGGATAATTTTTCAATCTATGTGAACTAATCTGGACTTCCCTAGAGGTTTATTGCAAAGGTCATACTTATGATAGAAGTAAAAAGTAAAATAAACCAGCTATTTCTGCCATCTAAAATGATTTGGAGGGGCGCCTGGGTGGCTCAGTTGGTTAAGCGACTGCCTTCGGCTCAGGTCATGATCCCAGAGACCGGGGATCGAGTCCCACATCGGGCTCCCTGCTCAGCGGGAAGCCTGCTTCTCTCTCTCACTCCCTCTGCTTGTGTTCCCTCTCTGGCTGTGTTTCTCTCTGTCAAATAAATAAAATCTTAAAAAAAAAATGATTTGGAAATCCAGAAACAGAGAGAAAAAAACAATCCATAGAAATATTTTCATGCTGTTTTGGTACATTTCCCTTAAGGATTTTTTTTTAATTCAAAAATTTTGTATAGAGATAAGTATATATTTCTCTTCCTCCTCCCTTCTTTTCCTCCAGAGCTTTGGAACCATGGCAGTGTAGTGGGTAAGTGAGTGGACTCTGGATTCTAACTTAGGCTCTGCCACTTTCTAGGTGTGTTTCCTTGGAGGTGTGTGCCTCTGTTTTTGTACAGAGGCAATGAGGGTCACCATGACACCTCGTAGGATTGGTCTGGAGGCCTCAGAGCACTGCCTGGTACTCTGTGAAGTTCTATGTTCTTTAAAACCCTTGAATGGACTGTATTTAATGACATGATATTCTATCACATAAGATAATGGGCATTTATTTTGTTAACGGATTTTCCTTATAAATAACACCGTGATGAACATCCTTGAATATAAATTGTTCTCGTCTTTGCTACCTTTCCCCTTAAGATGCACCCCAAAGTGGAATCATGTCATACATCTAACCAATTATGGAAATATGTTTAAAAGATTTTGTTTATTTTATGGAGAGAAACACAGCGAGAGAGGGAACACAAGCAGGGGGAATGAGAGAGGGAGAAGCAGGCTGCCCACCCAGCAAGGAGCCCGACGCAAGGCTCCATCCCAGGACTCCGGGATCATGTCCTGATCCAAAGGCAGATGCTTAACGACTGAGCCACCCAGGTGCCCCTGAGTTGTTAGATTTTAAATATGACATGTGAAACTTACATAAAATTTCAGATTTCACTGTAAATAAAGTTTTATTGTAAGACAGCCATGCTCATCAGTTGAGGTCTTCTCTATGATTGCTTTCCTCCTATAACAGCAGAGTTCGGTGGTTGTGAAGTTTGCCGACTTAACGCAAACTTGAATTTTGGGTCAAAATTTAAATAAAGTTTATTTTTTATTTTTTATCCCTGAGTCGGGAGGTCCAGTAGCCAAATATGTAAGCATGGGCTCTGGTGTCCTCACCCCCTGCTTCTCCCAGACCTGAGAACCAGCTGTGTGACTGGGTAAGTAACCGAGCTTCCCGGTGCCACACGGTTTTCTCACCTGAGAATGAGCACAAAGACGGTGCCTTTGCAATCAAGTCACAATGACGAGAAAGCGAGACGGGAAGCCCTTCCTACCGCGTAGTAAGTAACTGTTCGCTGTCATTAACCGGGACGTGGTTATAGTTTAAGTTGGCAAGCTGTTGAGAAAAGAGGTTGGTTGGTAGGAAGAATGAGTGAAAACAGAATTACGCGTATTTTTGGAAGGTATGATGAATCTGGTCTTTTGTTTCTTAGTTGCTTTACTGCGATTTCTTAGAAAACTCCCACCAACAACAGAAAAAGCCATTATCTCGGCTTGGGGACATTAGCTTCGCCCGAAGATGCCAGGAAGTCTGGAACAACATCAGGAGAAAGGTCTAACTCGTGTCCTGGTTCCCATTCTCAGCACAGGGAGGGTAGGTGGTTCATGTCCACCCTGCCCACCTGACGGGGGGAGCAAGGACCACAGCATCCCGTGTTGGTCGTGACCGTGAAGGTGTGCTCTGGGAAGATTAGGTGTTGTGGCCCTTCCTGCTTCACTCACAGTGTCTGAGCCATGACTTGAAGTGTCTTACGTAGTTGCAGATTTGGGGGGATAAGTATAAAGCAGGCTGGGAGGCACCCTTGTGTTTTACCTGCAGTAAAGTTGTGAAGAGTCCCAATGTGTTCTTTGATTTGGGGTTCTCAAGTGCCCATCTCATAGCTGAGGTCAGAGTGGGTGGTGGCTGGAGGGAGCTTGGTCGGAGAAACCGAACCCAGCACCGCCTGGCTTTGCCCGGAAGCTAAGTCAGCAGAGGTGGGCTCTGCTCCCCTGCCCTAATCTTGTCGCAGGGATGGAGCCTCTAGTTCATTTCGGTGCAATAATGATATTCTCTTGATATTTAAATGTGCTCTCCAGGAGGGTCTGCTTTCTGCAATGGAGTAAGCACGGTCTTTAAATTTTTATTAAAAATATAATACCGCCATATGCTCAGGCTTTCTCATTATGCAGTCTTCTAAAAACAAAAACCATGCGACATAAACACACCAGATGAAGCCAGTTAAGTTTGTGTTCATTCTTGCAATTTAAGAAATGGTAGAGAGGTTAGGGAAGGGGACTTTGATCTTGAGTGGGGAGGAGGGGTGCAAAGCTTGAAGCCACCATTCCGGAGGGCTGCCCGAATGTTCCTGTGCGCCTTCAAAGGCAGAGGAGGCTCGAAGTCCTCCCGCTGGACTGGCTGGGGTGGATCTCTGGACTGACAGGCCCATCAGAGGGCACACTCTGGCCTTGTGAACAGGCCTCTCATTGTTTCTGTGAAACTGCTGTTTGGGGGTCTCATCGTCGGGTCTCACTGCTCACGTCTGTTGGTGCAAAGCAAGAAAGAGAGGCTTTTCATTCTCCGCTTCAAAAAGACGAAAACCAAGTTCTCAAACAGATCTCTAATACTTAAATGTTCGCGGGACTGTTATTCACAGATAGGCATAAATGTGCTATTACGCAGAAGGGGAAAAAAATAGCCCTCCTGAGAATTTATTGTACTGCTTTTGATGTCCCTAATTAACTCACTCTGTGTAAGCAGTGACTGGCATCTAAGAGCAGGCGGAGAGAAGAAGCTTCATGACATTTCAGAATTCTTAATTCAAGGAGCAGTCCTCATAGCCTCATGGAAAGGAAGGAATGTCTTCTTCCTTTTACAGGAGAGCCTGCAGGGACCCTCAGGGGCCTGTTTCATCTATTTTATTTTCTCTTCCCTGGTATGGGCGGGACTTGCCTAGTGTTTACTATCTGGAACTTTCCAGGTTAGTCAGTACCACTGGGTTTGGGTTTGGACTTAAACTCCCTGGCGTGTTGGGTAGTGCTCGCCGAGTCACAGGGGCACCCTACCGTCCCTGTCACCGACGGCCAGTAGCCAGGGGGAGCACGGGGGCAGACCTCAGACTGGCGAGGGTTCAGAGGCATGAAGGAGAGTGCAGAAACCCCAGAGGCCACGGGACATGCCTGGTGAGGCTTCAGACAAGATGATAGTATGTTATCGCCTCCTGAGTTTCTAGATGGGCAAGGAGCCCTCATTGTATCATCTCTGAAGAAGGCAGGAGGCCGCTTGCTGCATGTGCCCTCAGAGCTCTGGGCTGCCGTGTGGCTCACAGCCATCGCCCTGTCGGCCCCCTAAGCTTATCTGAATTGTCATCTTGCCTTCCCTGCCTACTTTCTTCTCTCCCAGACACCCCTTTTGAAGTTGCAGTGGGGCTCTGTGAGCGGAGTAGCGGGGAGGGAGGTGAGAAATCAGCCTGGCCATCATCACGAACCTGCTCTTTAGAGCAAGTAGCATCTGCTGAGGGGCCCGGGGGATGCTGGTCGATCTAGACCCCATTTCATTCTTTGGCAAAACAGCTCTAGAAATGCTCAGACAGTGAAGATACTTGCATGCCTCTGATGGACAGCCTTTTGTACTTTCTCTCCTTTCACCTGGGACCTCCTGCCCGATGAGAGCAGGACGAGTGACTACCCCGCAATCTTGGAGGCAGGGTCGACGCTGGAATTGCCCCAGAGCCTCAAATCCTGCTGCTGGCCTCGTCTTGCAGGCCCGACCGTGGGTCTAAAGGGGCAGACAAAGCAGAGCGCTCTCTCCCGAGCCATCTGGGCCACGCCCTCTGTCATCAGTCATTGTCCAGGGGAGCTGTATGTGGAGCTGCACAGGGGCGATGTCTGACCCCAAGGGCGTTGGAACTGTTCTTAGAGAAGGCATTGTTTGCCCGCTGCCTTTGGAAGCCAAGCTCCAGACATTCTAGGGAGCAGCCGGGGCAGGGGCATGACTGCAGTCTAGGTGGAAAGGGGCAAGCCTGTGCCTCTACAACTACAGGAACTTTAGTCCTCCTCCGCGGCCGCATGCTGCGATGCGGAGGCTGGACCCACAGCAACCTCCTCTCTCCTTCATTTCTGGAGTCTCTGCTCCAAGTCACAGGGAGAATGCTGAAAGAAGGAGGCGAGGACTCGGGTCCCGCTGGTTTTTATTTCAAGAACATCGAGATGTAAATAACCAAAGAAATAAAGCTGACAAGACGCGCAACACATGCGTAATAGGGAAAAGTGAAATCATGCTCTTTCCAGGCCCAGCGAGGTGGTTTCCTGGGAGGAAAGCAGAAGATGGGGCTGTTTCTTGGCGGAGATCAGGAAGGTCAGGCCCCAGGCTCAGGGAAGCACATTGAAAACTGCAGGAGTGCGCAGACGCCATTGGCCGAGCCTCATTGGCGAGGGGGCGGGGGTGCAGCCTGGGATCCGGGGGAGGGGATGCAGCCCGGGATCTGGGGGAGGGGGTGCAGCCCGGGGGAGGGCGTCCATGTGTCTCATGTCCGTGCAGCGAGCATCTTCCATGGGACCGAGCCCCTGAGGCTGGACGTCTGTCTCCCCATCGATTTGTCATTTGAACCCCTGGGTATTTCCCAAGAGCCCTCAAAACCTGGTGGGGGAGTAACAGAGTTTTGAAAATGCCTTTGAGTAAACTTGCGATTACTTTCTGTCCTCTTCCGTTGGTGGTGGTGCGGGTGGTAGAGGCGGGCCGTGCATTCCGCGCTACGTGTCGCTCCCAGCGCTCTTGCTGCAAGTGCACCTGCCCCCGTCTGGGGGCAGGACCCCGCGGCGTGGTCAGACCTCTTGCATCCCTTTCTCGTACGTTTCCACCGTGGAAGCAGGCTGTCTCCGGACCGGGCCCTGTCCCGCTGCAGCATGGTTGCCCTGGGGACCCAGGGAGATGGCAGCGAGGATCGCGTCCCGTGGCTGTGAAGGAGTCTGCCTTTGCTTAAAGCAGCGGGCCAGGCGTAGTCATCTGCATATTGACCGAGCCTCAGACCTATGTTTTAATCCATTTGAAGATGACTTTATTATATCGTTCCCTATGGAAATGGTGAGGTCTCACAAACCAGACCTTCTTAAACATGGAAATATTATTCTCTTGTTAGAAGCCCCGTTCAGCTAGAAATCTGAGTACCCAGTCTTTTTTTTTTTTTTGCCCCCTTCTCTTAAG